>CAKNYM010044855.1:0-29914 GCA_932195095.1 Andricus curvator | reverse complement strand
TCAGGATACTTAGGGAATTCAGAAAATTCAGGGGATTTAGAGAATTCAGGGAATTCAAGGAATTCAGGGGTAATGCCAAATCTGGTAAATTTACAAAATCATGAGCACATCATACACCTCAAATCTGCACCAACGGCACGAATAAATAATACGTGATTGCCGAGTAATCATAAAAAATGATAACCAGTGGAATGGAAAGTTCTGAAATGTGGAAGCTAAAAACAAATTTTGTTTTTAGAAAAATTAGTTGATTATTATGAATAAAGCAGATAGGAAGCAAGTTTTATTTCAATTTTTTCATCAATAAAAATCATTTAATATTTGGATTTACATTCCTTTTTAACAATATCGTCTCGTTTCATTAATAAATTAATAAAAATATATATACAGCAAACAATAACAAATAGTTTTGTTGGTAATGGTGAATGTTTTTCATGGGTACCAACTGAAAATTTTTTTAGAGTATTTATTTTACATTTTTATCGCGATGCAGGAACTAATCCTGTGACATGTAAATAACAATCGCTTGAAGTTTTATAATTTTTTTTCATAACGTAATTGCTTGTAATACTCTGAATCAAATGTTATTTTTGGAATTTTGCAAAATCTCTTACAGTCGTGTAACATCTTTTAAAATTCTATTTGAAAAACTTATCAAATTCTTTGAATTTTCATGTAATCTGTTAAAAATCTGCAAATCTTTGAAATCTTGAAATATGGTGTGCATGTTTAGAAACAACTTAATTGTATCATATCATTTGAACTTTCAGCATATTTCTAACAGTAGCAGTAGTATATATTCAAAAGTCGAGTGTTACGCTCCTGAGGTTCAGATAATGAAAATGAGTCGCTATAATGGCCACTATACAAATTTGACATAAAAACCAGGTTTCCTTAAAACGTGAAAGATTACATAAATGGTGACATCAGCCTCCAATCTGAAGGGATAAGGACTATACTGTCGATTATATAAGCTGATGAAGCAGTATGATATTTATCAGTCACATTATTGATCAAATTCTTCAATAATACATTAATCAATTTTTCGTCTGATTAGGAAAGATGAGGATTGTCTTTACTCCGGTCTTATCTCTAGCCGTGATCCTCAATTCTATTGGTGAATATAATAATTTAATATATAAATAGTAAATAGTATAATATGAATAAACAGAAAATAATTTAAATAATATTCCATATAAGATACCCGGGTGAAAAATCCATTTAGAAATCCACGTATAGTTCCAAGTGTAATATATCATAATAATAATTAATTACACATGAATTTCTTCTCCTAGAAAACAATTACTCAAGTTCTTTTTATGATAAAAAGAATTAGATAAGAACTTTGTAAAGAGTTGACAATTATGTATTTTAACAAATACATTCACAATTACAACCCATGATATCTCATAATACGAATTTGTTTTCTTGTTACAGAATTGGGATCAGAGTTTGAATGAGTCAGAATTTGTTTCTTGTTACAGAATTGGGATCAGAGTTTGAATGTTTGCCTAATGGCGACCCTATTCCTGGTGTTCCTCGTTATGGGCCATCTTCTTCTTTTTCTCCTAACACACGTTCACCTGGAAGATCTTTTCCTTCGGCCGAACCTAAGTCCTCTGCCGCGTCTCCTCTAATTGTCGAGCCCCCTCTTCGTGCCAGATCCAGGTCTCCTCTCAGGGAAACTTTTCCTCGCGTACTTGGATTTATGTTTGAAGAACTTGGATTCATTCGACTTATTCCCCGAAAAAATCCGAACCGGATATTAGAAATTCGTAGATACACTTTTCCCTCCAATAAACCAATTCGATTGAGAAACAGACGTTCTGCCCTTCAGCCTATGCCAACCGAAGAGCAACTTGTATTATCAACATGCAATGGTGACGTCTGTGCAATATTGGAAAAATGTTCAAGCAGAAACCTAGTTTTTCGTGGAATATATAGACCTTTTAATTCGAGATCAAAACGTGCAAAAATAAACACAGACAGTGGCGCGGTTGAAGAATTGACCGAAGGAGAAATTGCTGAATGTCCAGTAGGCAAAAAAAAACCAATCACAAAGAATTTTAGAGTATTTCGTGTGTAAACCACACTTCTTCCCACCGTTAATAATAAATATTTAAAAAAAAAGCAAGCGAAAGGCGCGCGCATCAAAGCATAACTAAATGTCATTTTGTAATCTTCAATTGAGAAGACATTATTTATCACGAAAAAAGTTTTAAACTTACGAAAGATAACTATTTTGTCAGTAGTTTGAAAAGATTTTGTAAGTGAATTGTTTCTTACTCTCGCTTCTTACCAATTTAAAAAAAAGGTTGGATTGTAATTAATCATGGATTTTTTCGAGAAAAGATTTCCTGAAAATTTTCTGTTTATTTACAATTTAGACATAAGGAAAATAATCTTCAAATGATGTGAAGTATAAATAGATAATTATTCTATGGTACCTTGGACGAAATGAATTAGTTTACTGAAAAGTCTTGATAATTTAAGATTAAACTAGAGTCTTCAAGCTGGAAAGGCTTCTTTGATACAACAGTAGTATTGAGAAAAGATGTTTTATATGGCTACCTAAATTATAGCGAACGTTTAAGCAATGTGTTTCGAGGATTTGGAATGGAAAATGTTGACAACTGTTTCTAAATTATATATTTTTTAGTATATGGAAATAGAAACTACAAAATTTTTATTCGACTCTATCGGACCACTTCTTACTATAACTTAAAACGTAATCCCGACGTTTTAAAACACTTTTTTCATCATCAGGGAAATCTGTTACAAGTATAACCAAAAAAATGTGTGAATAAAGTAATTATAATAATATTAAAATAAAAAAAATTTAATGAAATAGACAGCCAGGAAACAAAAATCGATGGATGCATTTCAACACGATTGGTTACATAACCTGATCAATCGGAGAAGCGGAAATTTTAATCGGACGTAGGATATTTTCTATTACAGGTTGGAAACAGCCGTGAATCAAAATTTGCGTGATACAAACATGGAGATTGCTAGGAATCGTCAGATTCAGAAAAAAGTATCATATTTAATTAGAAATAAATTAATATTATTATTAATATGAAATTTTTAATATAAGCAATATCAGTTATGATTAGTGCTTCTGATCCTAAACCATTTGCTTCAGTAACATCTGTTTCCAAATCTTTCAAAGAATCAATCGATCAGACCGTAGGTCTTCATCGATGTCTGATTCTCTACCAGATGATTCTTGTGGTACAATGATTTCATCTTCTTCTCCTGAAAGTTCTTCTTCCGAAGAGTCTTCGTCTTCATCATCCTGCCCATTTCGTAGTAGAATTTGTCGCTCAGGGTATTTGCATTTTGATTTCTTGAAGTCAGCTATTTTTCTCCCAACGTAAGTTCTTACTCGGTCCAATTCTTCGTCAACATTTCCTCCTCTACGTGCAGCACTTTTATGAACGAATATTTGAAAATTTCGGAAACAAAATATAAAGCAAATTAATCTGCTCCCGGTCGTTCTACGTCCCGAAAGGCTCCTCCTGTCCTTGTCCGGCAACCTTAAAGTTGACCTGTCCAAAGTGGTAGAAGGGCCTATTGTTGAGGGCCGCAAGAGCTCTCGTCTGGGACTCAGGATTTTGCACAACTAGGAGGTGCTTGATATCTCCGGCTGTGTCTTCCTCCTGAGGTCTGTCGTGCCTGACAATTTGCCAGGACGCTGTCTTCTGTGAAGGGCTGAATCCCTCCAACCGTCGAAGGACCACACTCGGGTCTTCCAGTTAACCTGGGAACCATGCCGTAGCCCTCACCATCCTCTGAAGCAATTCGACCCCACCTGATTTTAGGTCTGCGCCTTTCCAGGACCTTATCTCCGCCAAGGTGTTACGTAGCGAAGCTTTAGCAGCTGGGTTGGCTGCGACGAATACGAAGACCCCTCCCCTAGAGAAGAAGGACTTGAATTTTGGCGATTGATCCGGGGACACTCTTTCGAGCGCCCACCAGATGGCCTTCATGAAGAGCTCAAACTACTGCGCGGTGAGCAGCGAGTTTGGGTGGCTCGTGTCCGCCACCACCACCACCACCGTCAGGGTTTTATTTTCTGGGCAGCTATCAGTTCAGGCCCCGACGACTCCCTGTTCGCCGGTTTCTGGGCTGTCTTGTGCCTCTACATCGGCTTAGCCCCCCTCCCCCTGATGGGGTATCTTCTGAGCTCCTCCCTCTCTTCTGAGCCTCGGTGCTGGATGTCGGCATTGTGGTTGCTAATGTTCCAGCCCTCGCAGCTGCTTTACTGGCCTGCTCCGCTTGCTTCCTCAGTTTTATTTTCAGCAAACCGTTGCTGCGTTTTTTTTTTTCGGGGACTCATTGGCCGCTCCCGTTTCCATAGTCTCATTCAGGAGGACCGTCAATCCCTCAGCTCCTGGGGCAGCTCATGGCATAGCCGCCATTTGAGTTTGGCTAGCAGGAGAGACAGATTAGGAGAAAAGGGTAATGTTAGACCCGTTCATGCCCAATCCCTCTCCCCCGTCCGCCACCACCCTTCCTCCTTCCCATCTCTCGAAATTTAAGGGACTCCCAAAAATACACAAAAACAACATTCCACTCAGACCGATCGTCAGCGCAATAAACTTACCAACTTAAAACCCAGCACGCTTCCTTACCAACGAACTAAATCCTTACACAGAAAACTCTATCACACACGTTAAAAACTCTTTCGACTTCATCAAAAAGGTAAAACCGATTTACATTTAACCATAATACATCCTAGGGAGTTTCGACTTAGTATATCTCTTTACGAAAGTGCCGATCTCTGATACAATCGATAATAATAAATCCTTTGCAAACTTCCCCTCCGCTCTCATACTTTTGATAGAACACTGTCTCAATAATACGTACTTCTCTTTCAATAACTAATTATACGAACAAACCTGAGGAGCAGCAATAAGATCTCCAATCTCACCTGTAATAGGCAACTTCTTTATGGAACATCTAGAAACTAAAATCTTCAACTAATCCAAGCTCAAACCGAAATTTTAGTGCCGCTTGACGTACTAGTTTACTAAAGATATGATAACACATTAGGACAGGAAGTTTACAGAAAACCTACTTATACAAGCATATACAGATGAAGATAACTTACAAAAGAAATTACAAAACGTTAAACATATCCCAATACAGAACGAAAATAACAGCAAACGAATTGATAAAGAATTGTATGAGAGTTTGATCGAATTTTAACAGATGCTACAGGATTCTAATAGATTTTACAAGATTTCAACAATGACATTTGATTTCAAATACTGCAAGTGATTCCAAGTTACTTAAATGAATGACTCCTAATTTAACGAAATTCAAATGTCCATGGTTTTAAGGTAATTTCATAGGAATTTATAATATTAACTGATTTTGAATATTATTCAAATATGTGGGTGTCTACACAAAAATCCGGCAATTTGTATCAAAATTTGTGTACAAATATCCCCTTTACCAGCTCCCGCGATTCGTACCAAAAGAATCTGGCTGTTTGTACCGAAATTTCGGTACACATAGACACGTCCCGTTTAAAACTGTATAGATCTTACACAGTGTGTTCAAAAAAGTTATTGGCCTGTAATTCTATAGTTTGGAAAAGTTGCCTTTTATCTGTAGGAGTATAGTGCATCCTAATATAAGCTACTGCGGTATGGGAGTTTTCGACTCTAAATAAGAGGTGAATATGCGGGCCAGATGTTGGTGTATAGAAGTAAACTTCTTCCACCCGAAGTGCTTGCTACTATCTGCTCCTGCAGCAGAAAAGTTCTTCGTGCCCCTAAGTGCTTTTTTCACCTCTTCAGCAGTGGTTGATGGACATTGCTCATCAGATGTGATGAAGTTGTCGCAAAACTCCTTGAAGCGGATAATACTATTAGTATCTTCTTTCAACTCAAGTGTTTTCGGGATCTGGTATACCTCTTCCCAAAAAGTCTTTACCTCTTTGCGCTTGAGTGGATTTTTGCAGAAACAGGCGGATCGCTGAAGAGGCGCGACGAGTCAGCGAGAAACTGTTGATTCTCTCTGTTCCATATCTTCTTCTTCTGTTTTCCCCTCCATGCGTCAGATAACACCCGTATTTTGTCACCAACATGCTGCTTGATTGTCAGCAGCTTTAACCTGTTCAGTGTGTGACTGTAGATCCTCAGTTCTTGGGCGCACTTTCGAACCCTTTTCCTGAACGGGCTGCTAAATGTTATGTAGTCAATCTCACACTGAACACGGGACGCATTCTGCCTTACCAAGCGTCTTTTTGGTCTTTTGATTCATCGTCAGTTTTAGCCTTCGATTTGAATCAGCCAAAGCTGTCGCAGCTCCACATACTGAGCAATTGATGGTCAAGAGGTCGGACTCCTGCGAGATATCTTTACGAAAAAGAAAAAGGGCATCCATTTCAGCCAGGTCTTGAGGGTTAGGAAGAACCTGCATGTTAATGTTCCTCCTTGTCCTGAAATCGCGATCATCTCTCGGAAGGTGCCTGCTTTCCGCGGTTGGTCTTAATGTCGCTTCCTCATCATCGTCTGCAGCTTGTTCAAGCAGTAGTCGGGAAAGCACTTCGCGTACATATCCATTTTTCAAGATGTAAGCAGCTTGATTTCGTAATGTCTGATGCAAAACGTGCTGAAGCACTGGGTGTTTCTGGCACCACGGTGTGTATACGTGCCATAAAGCCCCCGTTAACAGGGATATTGGCGGCATCGTAGCAGTTTAGCAAGTCACCCTTGATTTGACTCGCCCACTCAATGTAGGCGTTTCGCTGGTTCGTCGTCGTGTTTCCATCTAAATTATTTTCAGCAACCCGAATTCTAGGGTGATCGGCACTGTTTGCAGACCCATTGTCGGCACAACTCTGGTTTAAGATCGTTAAAGAAAAGTATTCCCTTTATGTTCTATTTATGTAACACGTGTGAAATTCTTGTAATTTAGCAGTTCTATCACTCTGTGATATACCAGTTACATCACAGAATTCCAGAACGTAACCAAATTTAACTTGATCACTCTTCCTTTTTCACCTGCTTTCCCCAAAAAAATATGGTCCCCGTCGTAAATGGATGGCCACTAATCACTATTTAACTCCAACTTCTGAATTGAAGCTTCGAAAACAGAAACACTTTTATTTAACAGTAAAGTTTTATATATATTTTCTGTTCTATTTCTTGTATATCTGCATGACGTAGCACAAATTTCTTCATGTGAAAAATGATGTCAACATATTAAACAACGATTCGAGAAAAACAGATATTTATTCGTACAACTTCACCTCTTCCAACGTTACAATTATTTGGCACATTTGTAAGATGCATTTTCCATATTTTACAATAATTAATAATTGTTATTAATTAAAGGCGTTTGATTCATTTTCTGTCATGTCATTGCAACCATAGAGAAAACAACAGGAAAGGCTAGAAAAAAATGACAGAAATTTACATTTTCACGGTGTATGAAAAGATGTCTCTTCTGATTAATCGTCACCAGCTCCGATGATAATACGGATTCCAAGTAAAATTGCCTTGTATTGAAACATTACATATTGCAAAATGAAGCGTCTTTCAGGAAAAGGATTCTTCCACTTGAATGTTATAATTTTTTAGCTGATAATAAGAGGTCATCAATTGTACATTTTTTAACCAAAGGGATACGTTATAATCAAGGAGATTAACGTTCTATCAGAAAAAAAACAATTCTCAACAAAATACATCAATTTTTGGTAAAATATTCGAATGTGTAACCCAGAACGATCTTTCAGTCTTTATAAAAAAAGCTTGTTAAGCGAGCGGAAATATAGGACCTTTAATGCGGACAAAATCAATGAAAAAATGAATAGTGGATTATTACTAGGATTCTGTATTATCATCGGAGATGGTAACGATTGATTCGAAGAGAAATCCTTTCACACACTGTGAAAATGGAAATCTACAATATCGATACAAGTTATATCCTCTAATACAGAAAATATTTAACGTTCTCAGACTAGATGGAGTTATAAATTAAAATTTTTTTGGAATTAAATTTATTCAGCAAAAAAGATCTTCTTCCACTCTACTGGGATTCGAACACCAAATCAACTGATTTCCAGTGAGGTGCTCTGATCTTTTTTAAAACAGATTTTTTAAGATCTTTTTTCCTGAATAAATTTAATTTAAAAATTTGTTTAATTTATAACTCCATCTAGTCTGAGGACGTGAAATATTTTTTTTATTAGAGGATATAACTTTGATCGATATTGCAGATTTCCATTTTCACAGTGTGTGTGAAAGGATTTCTCTTCGGATCGATCGTTACCATTTCCGATGATAATTCAGATCCCTAGTAAAAATTGATTTGTATATAACATCTTGCATAATAAAGCGTATTTCAGAAAAAAGGATTCTTCCTCTGATCTCTCTAGTAGCTCAATGGTTAGAGCACCTGACCGAAAATTAGTTGATCTGGTGTTCGAATCCCAGCGGAGTTAAAGGAGAAGATCTTTTCTTCTGATTGAATTTAATTTCAAAAAGTTAGTAGCTTATTATAGTTGATTTTGTCGTCCTAGGAAAATACTTTACTATTGTACTAGTACTAGAGTGAAGACTAGACTGTGCTAGTATTCACCTGCAATACATTTGTAGTACGCAAGGAAATCGTGCTCAACAATTTATACATTTAAATATATAGCTTCCAACACTTTTTAACTAGACAATTTTAAATTAAGGTAATGGTCATGCTAAAAATCAGGTTTCAAGAAAAAAAGTTTGCTATGATTTTACGAATTAAAACGATATTATTAGTCATGTCTCATGAAAGAAAAAGCATTATTTTTTATGGAAAAAGTTGAAAATTTACCAAAATTATTTTTTTTAACAATATTTGATATTGAAAAACATAGAAAAAATTGCGTTTAAAATTGGAAATGTTAAAGTTGTATAGAATGTTTTTTTCCGGAAAAATAAGCCATCACTTATATTTCATTATAATTCAAACTTTTTTTTTGGTTGGTAAGAACCGATAGTAGAAGAGATTTAATTGCGAAAAAAATTGTTCAAATAAGTGTTATGTTAATCCTTGAAAGTCTTTCTCAAAAATGTTTTTTATTCAAAATGACACCATCAGTAATATTATGGTGATCTGCAAATAGTTTACATTTACAGCTTTCATAAATGAACAACTCGAAGATTTCTCATGAACAAATATAAATTGACGATACGTTATTATTGTCAATGCACTAAATTGAAACAAAAATTAATGTAGTGAATTTTCAAAATTAAAAGATTCAAAGCAAATTTCAGTTAAAAAAATTAAAACTTGAACGATTTAAATTTTCCTTAAATGGTGCACTTTTTGAATTAAAAGTTAAATTATTTTAATTTAGAGTCCTTTTAAATTATTAAAGGTTTCACTTAACAATTAAAATTCTTTTAAATTAAACAATTTAAATAAGAACGTGAAAAATTTAATTGCAACACTCTGAAGTTGCAACAATTCAAAGCTTTTTATTTCAAAAAATTAAGTTACAAATTATTTTGTTTTTATTATTTGAATTAAAATTACTCATTCGAAATAAACAGTCAAATATTGATAGTATTATAGAAATTTGTTCTTTTTTTAAATTTGAAATTGAATTAGTGTTTTATTATTTAACAGATTCAGAATCGTCTTATAAAATCCATTATTGTTCAATTATCAGTCATGTCTTATGAAAGAAAAAAATTCTTCTTATTGTAAAAAGTTTGAAACTCACTATAAATAATTATACGACAATAGTTTTTGTGTATGAAGATAATTTGTATAATTTAATTTTTTCTTGCTCTCCCCTCTTACCAATTTTCGAAAAATAGTTTCTTACAAACCATTACTTATTTTTTCGAAGAGAATATTCCCTACAATTCTACTGTTTCCAATTTCATAGAAGAGTAAATTTATTAATAAATTTATAAATAATAAATTTAACCAAATGCAACCATTTTTTAAAAATTAGTAAGAAGCGACAATAAAGAACATTTATTTCAAAAAACTTTGTGAAAATTAATGTTTTTTGTAAGTTTAAATTTTTGTATAAAAAATAAAGTATTTTATTTGCAAATTACGTCATCAGTAATATTATTCTGATTTTTGTAATAAGAGAAAAAGTGTATTTTTTCAGGGATCTAATTCTTGGTACCACAACTACCTAATTTCTTCCTAACTGTATTTAAATTTTTTGGATTAAATAGCATTACATCATGCAATTTTGTGATTTTCAAAGTGACTGGATAGGTTTTTCTTCGAAAAATTATTCAAATTCTCAGTCGGAAAGGAATACCACGTTTTGAGACCCCCTGAACCAAAAAACAGGTTTTTAAAAAATGTCTGTATGTCTGTCTGTTTTTCTGTTTGTCTGTTAGTCTGTCTCTCTGTCTGAATGTCAGTCTGCTAGTCTGTAGATTTTTGGTTTGTTAGCACGATAACTTTCAAAAGAATTAACGTATTGGATTGGGCTTTGGCATGCTTTTTAAGTGTCCTAAACTGAAGGTCAAGTTCATTAGCCAGCTATTTTGGATAAAACTTCAAAAAGTGAGCACATTTTGAAAATTTTTGAGAACACTTTCCGTTATTATTTGAAAATTCTATGGACGGATGTTAATAGTATTCAAAAAGGCGAACAAAATATTATTATGTATTTTTTTTTATAAAAGAAAAATTACCGGAGTTATAACATTTAGAAAATTCGAAAAAACAAACGTAAATCAACATTTTAATTCAAACAATGCACGATATAAAAAAATCACGAGAATACAAATGTTTCTTTTTGAACACCCTACAATATTGTTATGAAATTTTATGAATTTTTATCGCACAAAAAAATAATGCAAAATCAAAAATTCCATTTTGCGGTCAAACTATACAAGATACGAAAAAATATGAATAAAAAGAAATTGGACACTCAGAGAAAATCTACAAATTTTTCATTAATCACTTTTTGATGGGACGCGTAGTTTCTGTTACATTGGAAAAAACTGATTTAAAAATAAAATACATTAAATTTTTGGACAAAGGACACAAATCACGAAAAAAATTAATAGACAAAAGTTGTTCACTCAGAAAACAGCGTAATTTTTGTTTAAATCCTGAAAAATAACATTAACAATAAAAAAAAATTTGGAAAAACAACGCAAGGTACGAAAAAAGATAAATAGACATATAATGTAGAGAATTTCGCATTTTGGACAAAATCGAGTGCGAAGCACTAGGTACGTGATGAGAATGTATTCGTTAAAGCCGAAGGAGCTTTAACAGAAAAGAATTCACAATCACTGAATTACAGTTGTCCATGATTTGTCCTTTAATTTTAAAAGGTCTATGTAAATACATTATTGAGCGCAAAGCGCGAGATCCAACAGCTGCGCGCCCTAGGCGCTCTCAATCTTCCGAGCGAAGCAATACTTTAAAATTCTTTCCGATTGGGTTCTGCTTACCTGCTGGACATTCCGCAATTTCTTCTCGGCTCAATTCTTTAACCACGCCGCTGTCCATGTTAATTTTTGCCCTTTTTAGCAGCATATAGGCAGGTATAAATAGTCCACGGAAAAAAGTTTGCTTGTTTGATCGTGATTTTTCCAATATTGCATATACGTCCCCATTGGGCGTTGATAATACAATTTGCTCTTCGGTTGGCACAGGCAAAACGGCACTATGTTTGGTTCTCAATCGAAGTAGTATATTGGGTGGAAAAACATATCTTCGAAGTTCAAATACCCGGTTCGGATTGTTGCGGGGAATAATCTGAATTGATCTAAGTTCTTCAAACTGATATCCCAGTATGCGAGGAAAAATTTGCCTAAGAGCAGGAGACCTGGATCTAACGCGAAGAGGAGTCTCGGCAGTTGGTGAAAAGCCGACAGAAGAATGAGGTCTGGCAGGAGGAGACCTGGACCTGAGACGAAGAGGTGGCTCGGTAGGTGGAGGAGATCCAACAGAAGATTGAGGTCTGGCAGGGGTAAGAGACCTTCCAGGAGAATGCCTGTCAGGAGGAGAAGAAGAAAGTCCACACCGAGGAACCCTGGGAATAGGGTCACCATTAGGCAAACAATTGAACTGTGAACTTAATTCTGCAACAAGAAATAGACGATTTTTTTTTAAGTACATACTCGTCTGTTCATATATCATGAGTTACAAATGCGGTTTTAGTTAAGGAACCGAATTCTATAACCGCCTATTAATTTTTCTCGCTGAACGTCTCTGGCCTCTAGAATCATTTAAAAGAAATTTTGAATTCCAATTTTGAAAGTATATATTCTTATGAGAAATTTGATTTTGCTTTTTCTTCTTCTGGCATAAAATTTATAGTTTTTGCCGTTTTCGAAGTAAACCCCGAAAACCCTGTTTTACAGAAAAGAAATTAGATTAGGTTAGATTAAAAAACAGATTTGGCCAAATGACTAAATATATCAACAAGGAGTCATTAAAGAGACATTTTAAGTTTATTCTTGGGAAAAAAAGAAGCCTATTCACTCAGACTTTTTCAAAATTGTATTTTTTCACAAAATTTATTTGAAGGATTCAAAATGAAAAAACTTCGGAGGCTCGTCTGGAGACGACAAAGTTGTCGATTTCTCAACTGATGACGTCACAGTGGCCTGCCTGAGTTTACTTTTCCCACTAGTGGGAAACTTCACACTCGTCCGAAATCGCCTACTTTCCCCACTCGATGCACAACATACTATCTTTTTTCTTATAGCTTTTTTACACTCTTTGAAGTTATGCAAAAGAAAAAGTGGGCTGCAAATAATTTTATGGTCAAATTGAGATTTTTACGCTCGAGGAGGCCGCCTTACGATTAAATAATATACATACACATAACAAATCATTTCATGATAGTTAAATGTAAGCTTAGAGGCAAATTCAACCTAACAGTATTCGTTTTCTAGCGCTGCGTATGTTGAATGTGGTCCCCTCGAGCGTAAAAATCTCAATTTGACCATTAAATTATTTCCAGCCCACTTTTTCCCACATTACTTCAAAAAGTGTGAAAATAGCTATTTTTTAAGAAAGAAAAAAACTTGAAAGTCTGGTTTTTTTTCAAAAAATCAATTTTAATTTTGATCATCGAAAAAAAAATCATAGAAAAGAAAAATTGTTACATTTTAATTTTTTTCAATTGAAATTGAAATTGCTTTTTTGAAAGAAACCATACTTCAAATTTTTTCCTTTGTGAAGAAATAGCTTATTTTACAGTCTTTGAAGTCATGTAGAAAAAAAAGTGGGCTGGAAATAATTTCATTGGCAAATCGAGATTTTAACGTTCGAGGGGACAACATTCAACCTACGCAACGGCCGGGAACGAATACTGTTAGTTGTAACTTGCATCTAAACTTACATTTAACTATCTTGAGATGATTTTGTGTGTGTATGAATATTCTTTAATCGTAACGTGGCCCCTCGAGCGTAAAAATCTCAATTTGACCATGAAATTATTCCCCACAAAAAAGAACAAAAATGTTAAAGTATAGAATTCCTGATCAAATTTGGACAACCACCACAAAATGCTCCTATTGCAATTCCTAAACACAAAAAAATTTGTTTCTTTGGACAAAAATAAAAAAGAGGAAGGAAAAAAGAAATTTGATCTTAGATTCTTGTTTTATTTTCAGGAATTCTATACATTAACTTGAGTATTGAAGGTTAAATAGGATTTTGAATTAGATTTTAATCTAATTTAAAATTCTTAAATTTCAATTTAACTGACTTGGATTGGAGTTCATTTCTAACGACCCTTTTTTAACATTATGTTTTCAATTAGCTCAAAGTTGAATACATCATTAATATACGTATATATATATATATATATATATATATATCAACAGTGGAGAGAGGCCTGATCGAGAGGGTAAGGGAGATATATGAAGAGACCAAAGATAAGGTTAGAGGAGGAGAGGGGATTTCGGAGGGATTCTGGATGGATAGGGGATTAAGACAAGGGTGTCCGCTTAGCCCAACGCTTTTTGCGATTTTAATTGCGGATATGGAAAGTAAGCTGGAGGCCGGAGTAGTAGGAGGAGTCAGGATCGGAGGGGTTAGAATTTGGTCGCTAGCGTATGCAGATGACATAGTGTTGGTGGCAAAAAGCAAGGAGGCCTTAAAGGAAATGATGAAGAGGTTGAGAATATACCTGGATAAGAACAGGTTAGAACTGAATGCGGAAAAATCCAAGGTTATGGTTTTCAGAAAAGGAGGTGGAAGGGGAAGGAAGGGGAGTGGAAGTGGAAGGGAAAGGCGGTGCAGGAGGTGAAAGAGTTTGTGTACCTGCGCTTCTTGTTTCGGAGGAATGGCGGAGTTAATGGTCACATAAAAGAGAGAGTGAGGAGGGCAAATGTGGTGATGAGGCAGGTGTGGGGGTTGGGAAAGAAGTTATTCGCAGATGATTTTGGAAGGAGAATGAAATTGTTTGACTCACTAGTGATGAGTGTCCTATTGTATGGAGTAGAGGTGTGGGGGTAAAAGGAAAGCGAAGAGGTAAATAGGTTACAGGAGATGTATGTTAAGTAGACACTGGGGCTGGCAAGGAACACGCCTAATTATATTGTCAGGAGGGAGACAGGGAGAACGAGTGTAGGGATTCTAGCGGGGAGTCGGGCGTGTAAGTATGAGGAGACATTTTTGGAAGAGGGGGGAAGTAAGCTGGTTAGGGAGTTTTGGTGGGAGAAGGAGAACAGGAGAGGGGGTGGGAAGATGGAGGTTGAAAGAGAAAGATATTTTAGAACGAATGAACTGCAGATGGATGAAGTGAGAAGGATGCATGAGGAAGGAAGGAAGGTATATGAGTTGGTTAAGAAAAACAGCATGGAGAGAGAGAAGACAGCAGGGGAAGAGAGAATAAGAGAGACAAGGTTTAATGGGAACTATGTGTGGATTATGCCAAGGACGAGAGCGCAATATTTGTGTGAGAAAGGAGAGAAAGGAAGTCAGGAGCTTATAGCGAGGATGAGATGTGGGTGCATGGAGGTTTATAATAGGTTCTGACTCGGTAGGGAAAAGAGGATGTGTGAACTATGTGGGAAGGGGGAGGCAAGAGTGGAGCATTGGTTGGAGGAGTGCGTAGAAGTGGAAAGGAGTGGGATAAGCATGGAGGTATTGATGCATGAAAGGGGGGACAAAAGGGCAGAAGCATGGGTAAAGGGAGTCTTGGGTGAGATGGAGCAGAAGAGAAGGAAGGAGGAAGAGGAATGGAGAAGAAAAGATTGTAAATAGAGGAGGAAGTAAATATAAGTAAATGTAAATATTGTAAATAGTAGATAAGTATTAGGGATTAGCCGCGGAGGCAGAGTTTGTTAATGAGAGGCGAAGCAAGAAAGTAGGGAAAGGCGTGCGAGGCGAGGCCAAGCGAGGAAGGCAATGCGATAAGAGCAAGCGGCGTTAGAGATAAGGCGTGGAAGGATGTTAGTTTTAAGGGCTAGTTTAAAGAAAATTCTGTAAAAAATGGAAGTGTAAGCAAGTCAATTTTTTAAGGCCAGAAGGCTAAAAAAGAAACGTTTATCTATCTGAAATAAGTACAAAACCTTAAAAAATGATTTTATTATTTACGAATCAGGGTTGAATGTTTGGGTTCTTCATCACATTCTTTGTTTCTCAACTTATGCCCTCGATTATGCTTTGTTGTCAAATATGGGCATTTTTATCGACTTAATCTTCGGGTTCGATATAATCATTCGCCTCGAAATTCAGCGATGGAACAGCGAATTTCCGCACGAGGTTTTAACTTGATGATTTCCTGGCTATCATTATTGCATAATTAGAAGCTTGTTCTCTCATATTTGTGCTTTTGTCGAACAAACCAATAATGTAGACTACAAATTCCAGTAGGCAAGAATCATGAAAATGTATATATGTATCGCTCGCGATAACCGGATTGTTTTTTTAAAGGGCACACATTTTTAGGATAAACTACTTCTAAAATGCAAAAACTTTTAGGCCATGTGGCATTTTGGATAATTGGGCACGTGTAAAATTGCAATTTTAATATATTATATTATTATATTCACCAATAGAATTGAGGATCACAGCCAAGGTTAAGACCAGAGTACAGACAATCATCATCTTTTCTAATCAGAGGGAAAACTGAATAATATATTAAACAAGAATTTATTGAACAATTTAACTAATGAATCTTAAATTGCTTCATTAGGTTATATAATTTGTATTGTAGTCGTTATCTCTAAGATTAAATGCGTCAAAGTTGTCCTTCTGCGATATTTACATTTGATAAAGAGTGAGCTTCAACCGAAAAAATTAAATAGCGGCCCATTTGAGGCTTTGAAAAACAAATATAAATTTTACAAACTACGAGAAAAGAATTGAAAAGATGTAATTCATCTTTTCATATTTATGGTCTACATTTTTCGAGATTGTTATCTTAAAACAAAAACATCGTCCTCTAACGTCGATTTTCAATAACTAACACAGTAACAGTTGAAAATTCGTTTCTCCTTTTATTGAACTCAATGATATTTTACTCACAATTTAAATTTTTTTTGTTTAAAATATCAACTATTACATTTTTCTGTAAGAATTCGTCTTTTTTGTAGACAATTCAACTAGTTGGCTGACAGTTTAACTCCTTTGTTAGAAATTCATTTTTTTGTTGTTGAAGACCCATCACTTTTTTTGAAAACTTATTTTGATTTCAGCAAGAGGACGAGAATCCACGAAAAACATAAAATGAATTTAAAAATTAAAAATATTCACACAGTTTGCCTTCAAAATACATCGAGTTATATTCTTATGAAAATTCGTTTTTCTTTGTTGAAGATCGATCACTTTTTTTGAAAACTTATTTTGATTTCAGCAAGAGGACGAAAATTCAGGAAAAACAGAAAATAAATTTTAATATTAAAAATATTCACACAATTTGCCTTCAAAATTCAAGGAACTTAAGAAATTCACGGAATTCAAGAATTCACGACTTTATTGCGAACTGAAATAGTAGTATTCTTGGTACAGAATTCACCACTTGTTGTTGAAAATTCTTCTATCATTTGGTTAAACATTTAAATATTTAGCTGAAAATTTATTTTTCGTTTCAAAATTAATTTTTCAACTGAAAATTTAAATAGTTTATTCTAAGTTGAAAATTATTATTTCTAGTTTGAAAATTCAACTATTTCATTGAAAATCATCTTTTCGGTATAAAAAAATTCAACTAAGTCGTTGAACTTCCTTGATATAATTTATTTCTTCGTTTGTTGAAGATTCATAATTCTTATCAAGAATTCAACTGTCTTGTGGAATATATTTTATTATGGATAAAAAGTTCCTCTTTTTTGTTTTGAAAATTCAACTTTTTGTATAAGAATTTAACTATTTTGTAAAAAAAATTTCCTTTTTCCCCTGATTGTAAGTGCAACTGTTTGGTTGATAATTAATTTTTCTTTTAAATTTTACTATTTGTTTGAGAATTCATCTTTGTAGGTCGAATCTTCAACTACATGGCTACAAATTCAACTATTTTATCAGAAATTAAACTCTTAGAATTTAAGGAATTTATAATTCCTTGTACCAAATTTCCCTAATCTTCTAAATTAAGGGAAAATAGGATGGTTTCCAAGCTTCATTTCATTATTTCTGGAATCATGATTATCAGATGAGGACGTTTCTTCAAGGCTATAATAACGCAATCATTTTGAATTTGTCACAGAAACACTGTAAAAATCAAACAACTACGCCACTTCTCCCTGAGATTTTTTTTCCTAGTCACTTGAGATTTACTTAAATTTTTTATTGCCTTGTTATTGAGTGTGTGTGGATGACATCAAATTAATATGAAGCAATCAGTTATTCGCCAACTCTGTTTTATTTGATCAGCTGTTTTTGTTAAAAATAATTTTTCTTCCAATTTTTCTACAATAATATTTTTACAAGTCAACAAACTTGAAAATCCATTTATTGAAAGTTATATTATAAATTTAGAGTTTAACAATTATAATGAAGGATTATAATAACCTAACAAAAATGTCAATATTGGTATACTTGGATTATTATTTTGATTTTTCTTTCATTTAGTAGATTGTAAACAAAAACCCATAAAAATATAGTATTTTTGATAATTTTCGAGAATATATCCCCAAAATTATTTAAAAAATTTCAAGTTTATCGGGCTCATTTCACAGATAACATTCTTCCCTTTTACTAAATTAGCCTTTATGTTTGGAGATGTACATTTCTCGATGTGAATGACGAATAAGTAGGAAGTAAAAATATTTAGAAACTTTAGTAAAGATTCTTAATCTTCTGTATTGAAGAATATGTATAATGCATGTGATTTTTCTCATGTTGCAATTTATTTCTGAATGTTTCTAAACATTATTGATAAAATAGAAAATTTTCATTGTAAATTATTATTCAATATATACAATATACCATTAAACCATTTCCCTTTCAGGGTAGGCGTGACACTACCCGATTCGGGTAGTGTTTCTAGGTTTTTCTTGTAGTTATAAATAACTACAAGTGTGGGCTCACCACACCCACGATGTGCCAACAGCACTCATGTCAGTATTCTTGAATGGTCACCCATCCAAGTACTATATTAAGTATTAAGTACAATATTGGGAAATAATTATATTAATTGAATTATGTTAAACATTTTACACATAACTTTTTTTAATTTTGCAGGATTTGGAAAAATTGTAGGAAAACTTTGAATCACTTCATAAAGTATATTTTTTTCAATGTGAATTTTCGAATATCATGAAAAAACGAAGCTTCTTGAGAATTTTGAAATGTTTTGCTATATGGAAACATTCTCTCAAAATGTCTAGAATAATTTCAAAAGACTTCTTATTTTTGGCAATTAATGTTTCAAGAATATTTAAACAGATTATAAAATATTTGAAAATATTAAAATTTTGAAAGAATAATCTTGAAGATTTTAAGGCGATTTTTGTAATTTTCAGAGTTTTATAAAAATTTTGGGAAAAAATCGAATTACTTGAAAAGATACTTAGAAGGTTTCAATAAATAAAAAAAATAATTGAAAATTTTGAAAATATTTCATAAAATTTCAAACAAAATGTATTTTAAACATTATATTATGTATTATTATAGCATTATTATACTATATTATTATTTCGGAATATATTTTATCATGTGAGAAGTTGTAGGCTCCGGAAGCTACGATCATGGTTCCTTAAAGCAACTAATTCCGACGCAACTGGAACGTTTACGTCAACCGCTTCTGGTCCTTCTGTCCTAGAAGGTAAGCAAGAGCGGAAGATTCACGCGAGATAACATCGGGCGACACTGTTCCTTGGAGTCAGGTATTTAGCCGCGGATGACCTTACGCGGCAGACGGGACAGTTGGAGATGAAGGTTTCACCTCGGGATACTTTTTTAGAGCTACCAATCTTTGTAGAATGTTATGAGGAACAGTGTTGATGGACCAGATAAAGTGATCCCAGACCGGCATTATTATCGTTTTGTAAATTCTTACTTTGATGTTTCTGGATAGCGATCGCGATTTTAGTAGCGTGTTTGCTGCATAATAGCACCAATTGCCAGCGTGCAGCCGCGCGTTGATTTCCGTTTTAATGTTATTTTCGCTAGTTATAATAGACCCGAGGTATTTGAACTCGTTAACCCTTTCGAATTTTATATTTCCGGCCATTAGGTCCCCGTCTACATTACTTTGTTTGGATCTGACGACGGTCATATATTTTGTCTTCGATTCGCTAACTTCCAAACCAATATCTTTGGCTTTTGTGATCAAGATTTCTGCATTTTTAGCTACGGTTTCTTTATCATCCCCTAGTAAGTCGAGATCATCCGCATACCCAAGAATTTGTATTATCCCATCGAGGATATCACCGGTCGGATTCGCTTGTACTTGTCTGACCACGTATTCTAAAACTAAGTTGAAAAGGGTGCACGAAAGTGCATCACCCTGTTGCAGGCCATCGCGGATTGAGAACTCTTCAGATAAACTTCCGTTTACACGTGTTCTATCCCTACTGCCGCTTAAGCAAATTTCGATAAGTCTAACTAATTTTCTTGGTACACCCAAGAACTCTAGGATCCAGTACATTCGTGCGTGTATAATAGAGTCGTAAGCTTTTTTGAAATCGATAAAAAGCTGACGTAATACTTCATTAAATTCCCATTTCTTTTCTAACGGTTGTCTAATTGTAAAAATTTGATCACTTGTAGATCGGTTTCGGCGGAATCCACACTGATAATCCCCAATGATTTCCTCGGCAAAAGGAGTTAGTCTACTTAAGATTACATTGGACAGGATCTCATAGCAAGAAGGCACAAGTGAAATTCCCCGATAATAATTATTACAGTTCGTTTTATCGCCTTTCTTAAAGATGGAAATAATAATAGAGGTATTCCATTCCTCCGGCATGCGTTCTGTTTTCCAAACTGCGCGTATTAATTTACAAATTTGCCTTGTGAGGCAAGGGCCTCCATTTTTTAATCAGTTCTCACGGTATGTCGTCGATGCCCGCGTGTTTGTTATTTTTCAACTTCTTTATGGCCATTTCTATTTCTACATCAGTAGTGTCATCAACTAATAGATCGGCACTGTGGATTTCACCGAGAATACCTTCAAAGGGGGCTTCGCGGACATTTAATAGCTTATCGAAATAGTTTTCCCATAAATTCAGTCTCTTTGTCGCATCGGCTAGTAGATTGCCAGTTTCGTCCCTCATTACTTCCGTTCTACTTTGAAAGCCTTTACTTATAAAATTGATTCCCCTGTACATCTCACGCGGGTTATTTTGTTTATTATGCGTTTCTATTGCTAGTATTTTTTTTCTTTTCCCACTCCCTCTTCTTGGATCTATAAAGCCTATTTGTACTTTTACTAATTTTGAGATACCTCTTATGTGTTTGATCACACTTATTTTGTAAACTAATTAGTTTGGCCTTCTGACGTTTTTCAAACCAAAGTTTGCACTCTCCGTCAAACCATGGTTTGCTTTTGGTTACTTTCTTTGAACCTATAGTGAGTTTAGCGGCTGTCTTTATCGCCTTTTTCATATTGCTCCACAGGATTTCCGAGTCCTCCACGTAAGTATCGTTATCGTCTCTCTGTTCTTGGAGAACGTCAAAACCATTAGAAATCTCAACTTGATAATTTAATTTTTCTGTTGGTGTTTTGAACTTATCTATATTGAAACGAACTGTTGGCTCTGTGCGGCTTGTTTTCTTACTTAACGCTAGCCTAGATCTTACTTTTACTATCACGAGAAAGTGGTCTGAATTTAAATCCGCTCCCCTCTACGATCTTATATCGAGAACGTTTGTATGACGTCTTCTGTCAATTAGAACGTGATCACTCTGATTGTGAGTGATACCATCTGGTGATGTCCAGGTGGCCTTATGTATATTTCTTTGCTTGAAAAATGTGCTTTTGACAACGAGGTTCCTTGAAGCTGCAAAGTTTATTACTCTAGTTCCATTATCATTACTGACGTCATGCAAACATTCCGACCCTACTGTAGACCTATACATCGGTTCTTTTTCAACTTTCGCGTTGAAATCTCCGAATACTATTTTTGCGTCATACGTTGAGAACTTGTCAAAAACCTGTTCGATTGTTTCGTAAAAAAGATCTTTAGTGTCTTCGTCTTTGTCCTAGGTGGGGCAGTGCACGTTGATTAACACCTGTTTGCTGAAATTACCCTTTATTACAATGTATGATAACCGATCGTTAATGAATTGTATGTCGATAACCGCTTGCGAAATTCGTTTATTAATGAGAAAACCGGTCCCCAATGAGCGCCCCTTAGCTCCCCCATAGTGAAAAGTATATTTATCCTTAGAAATTGACGCGTAAGCGCCCGACCAGCAGGTTTCTTGAAGTGCTATTAGGTCAGTATCGCATTTCTTTGCTATCAAAATGAGTTCGCTAAATTCGCCAGTATTTAGACTACGCACGTTCAGAGTTTCCGCCCTTAGATATTCTACTATAGTTTTTCGTTGTTGCAAGTTAGCCATGGTAATTTCGTGGAAATCCGCACGTTAGGATCTTATTCCGATCTTAGGTGAGTCCACCGTCTCAGAAGTGATAACCCCCATACCTCTCTGGGTTTAAATATGGGAGCTTTCCGACTTTGACAAGGACCGTGTCAACTGTTCGTCAGACACATTACAATTTCATCATCGTATCCTAACATCCCCCTGCAAGGCAGCGCGCCTACTGGCATCAATACCCCTTTGGCCCTATACAGGCGAATCATTCCACACATCCCTTGCGGGCAGTGTCATCCCTGTGGTGTCCAATGGGGCAGCAGGATTTTTCCCTTACAAGATTTTTAGTTTTGTTTCGGTTAGTGTTTCTAGGTGGATACACGCGGCACCTCGCCCTCGGCTTGCCAGAACCAACCCATTGCGTATGAACGCGAATGGGTGAGTCCTCCCAAGCCATGGTTGTCGTGTACCTGTTTTTTACCAGTGTGGGCTCACCACACCCACGACTGGTTCCTATCGGCTGTCCGCGACTGCTTATTCTTGTATTCACAGTTAACCTTGGGGCTGTTCAGCCTTACGGGCCGTTCCTCTATCCGCAACCTGAGGACGCGCTACGTAGTGGTGACAGGAACCAACCGAGCAGACTACCCAGCTAACCTGTTACCATCCTGAAAGGTTCCTGAATGATCACATGTTATCAGAGGAATTGTTACTTGTATCTCAGTCTCCTAGCAGGTAACGGCATAATCGCCGTAGTTTACTAGGGAGGCTTGTTTGCAACCGTTCCCTGTCAGACTAGTAACATGGCGGTAACAGCCGGCAGCGATCTTCATTTATACATATACATTTTGGGTCTAACCTCTATAATGTAATTTCTTTTTCGTAAGGGTTCAGCTGATAAATATCTGTTTTTTTTATAAAAGCTTTGTTCACATATTATCTCCCTTTTCTGGAACTTATTTATCGTTTAATTATGTTCCTTTCCAACATTTTTGCAAAAATATTCATAATTATAATTCCGAAACGATGTATATTTTGAGGTTAAGCTGTCATTGCACGTTGCGTTTCCAAACATCACTTTGTTACAAGCATGTGATTACAATGGCGGGATAATGTTACCTGCTTCGCTTGTATTTTGTTACTACTTTGAGTGGGAAATATATTGTCACTGGGTGACCAGCATGGAAGTCACCAGTGACTGGTTTTTTTAATCTTGTTACAATTATGTGACTATTCGGACTAGTAACTGTGTTAGCTGGGTAATGCCTCATATACATACATTATTTAAAAAATAATTTTAATTCCAAAAATAGGAACTTTGTCATTGTCTTCTCCATCATTTATCATCTCTCCTTGCATCTGTAGAAATGAATCTTAAATCTAGGAGAATGATGACCGGATAAAGAAAATTTAGGTTTTTCTCCTTTCCACGCAGCAAACATACGTTTATGCTTTTACATCATTACTGTGTGGAATTCTCGAAGGTCACATGTTTCTCACATTTTATCCGAATCTTATCAATCTTAAAATACTGTACCGAAGTTATTATACTTTTTTTGAATATTTTAAGCGACAATACGATCCATAATACGAAACATTAACTTATTATCCGAACTACAGGAACAGACATTCATAATGTAATGAAATATGACAAGCAGCGAGGAATATGAAAATATTAAATAAATGTTGTATTAAGAAATTATACCTAATTTAAAGAATGTAATTTTTATAAATTAACTTCTTCTAAAACGTATTTTGTTTTCAAATTTAACAAAGCTGAATATTAGGGGCATGTACCGGACTGGCTCGTAATCATGATTTATGATATATAGGGGTAAAACATAATTATATTATAAAATATTACACTATAGCGGCCTAAATGATCTAACACCGCTTTTTCAAGTTGTTCCCCAAGTGCCTCAATTCTTGTTCGTAATGATAATCAAATGAACGTAAAAATTAAAGTCGAATCTTGTTTACGTGATTGAAACGAGCTTTATTTTTTGTATTTCTGTTACCTAATTATAAATATATTATAACATTCTTAGATTCAAAAACACCTTTGGCATAAAACATCAAAGAATTTATTCTTTCGTAACTTAGCTTTCCTTCTATGGTTCTAGTAAAAATGAGGTTCAAAAATAAATGTTTTCCAGTTATTGGAATTACGAATGAAAAACTTCCGAGCATGAAAGTTTTTCTCATTGAAGTAATTTATAATCCAAAAACAGGATTATTCCTGATGATTGCATTTTCAATCTTAGTATCTTATTCTAAATATGCAACACCTTACATGAAATTCAAATTTCTTATAAAATCTGCAAATGAGAGTCTTTGGTTTAAAAATTTTACTATTTGATTGAGCATATAATATAATATAATATAATATATATAATAATCTTTTTAATTTGAATATTCAGTCATTATATTGAATATTCGTTTGTTTGGTGGAAAATTTAACTACTTGGTTGAAACTCGAACTAATCTTTCGAAAATTCTTTTTTTCAGTTGAAGATTCATCTCTTTGATGGAAAGTTAAATCAGTTTGTTAAAAAATATTTTTTTGTATGTTCAAAATCAATTTCTCCAACGTACATTTTTTTGTAGAAAACTCGCCTTTCTAGCATTCAACAATTTGACACAAAATTTAAATATTTGGTTCACAATTCAAAAAGTTGGTTAAAAATGAATTTTTTCTTTTCATTCAGCTAAGTTGAAGGAACCAAATTTTTTTTTTTAATTCATTCCCTTTTGTTGAAAATTCAACCTTTTGTTGAAAATTCATGTTTCACAATAAAAAATTCAACTATGTTGTAAAAAATCGTCTTTTGGTTTGGAAGTTTAACAACTTGGTCCCAACTCAAATTATTTGGTTAAGAATTTACCTGTTTGGTTAAAAATCAACATTTTCCGTTGAAAATTCATATCTTTGCATTAGAAATTCCAATGCAAAATCTTTCCTGGTTGAAAATTCAATTATTTTATCAAAAAAATTTCTCTTTCTGTTGAATTAAACTGCTTTGCATTAAAAATTTCAATATATTTTCGGTAAAATATCATCTATTGCACTTGTCTTTGATAATTAATCTTTTTGGTTAAATTCAACTATTTTTGATTGAAAATTAAAATCTTTTCATGGTTGAAATATCAAACATAAAATTTCTGTTGTTGAGGTCTAATCTTATTTGATTACAAATTCAACTACTGGGTTAAAAATTGAACTTCTTTTATAAAACGAATTTTTTTTTCTTTCTTGAAGATTCATAATTTGAGTTAATAATTCAATTACCAGAAAAAATTTTTTGTTAAAAATGTAACTGTATTATTGAAAATGTAACTATTTTGTTGAACATTCTTCATTATGGATGAAAAATTCAACTATGTGGTAAAAAAATTTTCTTAATGTTCTAAATTAGAAATATAATTCGAATGTTTTTCAAGCTTTATTTCATTATTTATTGAATCATGCTTATCAAACGTAAATGTTTGGTCAAGGCTATAATGACGCAATCATTTCAAATTTATCACTTGATCTCTGTAAATGTCAAACTATTATGCCATTTCTCGCTTATGTAAGATTTTCAGCAATCCAACAAAATTAAAAATACTTTTATCCAAAATTTGTTTATAAATTGAAAGTTTAGCAATTATATTAAAAGGTTATAATAACAATATGTAATTGAAGAATGAATAGAAAGTAAAAATATCCAAGAACTTTAGTTCTTAAGATTTTGCTAACGCATTATAATTTATAAACTTTTCACACACATATATTTTTTTGTAGCACTTCAGAAAATTTTCCGAAAACTTTCATTTATTTCAAAAGTTAAATTTTTTTAATTGTAAATTTTCAAAAATTTGGAAAAACATCTTTTTGAGAATTTTTATGGTACCATATCAAGACTGCAAAGTACATATCAAGCTCAATGGAGTGATGGTGGTAAAATAATGGTACAAAGAGCTTTATTTTTTTCAGGTTTCCTTACCTTTTGATGAATATATTGTACAATCTTTATAAATAAAGACAAATTATTTTGAAAAGTCATTTTTCGGGATTGGCAATGTTTATCTCATTGAAATTAATAAATTTCACATAAAATGTGAGAGAAATGAATGTTCCATTATCATTGATTGAGAGTAGATGCTTTCTGTCAATTTTTTAAAGAATTTTTATAAACAAATTCACAGTTTGGCTATTTTTCAATCAATAGGCTCAATTTTTGTTTACGGAATCAACTAGGTATGTCTCCCCGATGACTCTTTACTATGATACTTTGCAAGTTGACAACAATTGTTCATTATTCAAACAATTTTTATGAAAAAATTCATAATTTGGCGATTTTTCAATGAATAGGCTCAATTTTTGTTTACGGAATCAACTAGAGATGTCTTTCCGATGACTCTTTGCTACGATACTTTGCAAATTGACAACAGTTATTCATCATTCAAACAATTTTTATGACCAAATTCACAGTTTGGCGATTTTTCAATGAATAGGCTGAATTTTAGTTTATTGAATCAACTAGGTATGTCTTGCTGATGACTCTTTATTATGATACTTTGCAAATTAACAACAATTATTCATTATTCAAACAATTTTTAGGAAGAAATTCACAGTTTGGCGATTTTTCAATGAATAGGCTCAATTTTAGTTTATGGAATCAACTAGGTATGTCTTTCCGATGACTCTTTACTATAATACTTCGCTAATTGACAGCAATTATTCATTTTTCGAACAATTTTCATGAATTTTTCCACTTAACTCTATAATTTCCAGTCTCTTATAAGTGAGAGAGAGAGACTGGAATAAGTAGGAAAAGGACAACAAATATAGAAGATGTAGGATAATCAAATCGACCCTCTAAGATGGCCAGGTCGACTGTCCGAGGAGATCAAGTCGACTATCTGATATAGCCAAATCAACCTTCTATGATGAGCGATTCGACCCTTCATAATGATCAGTTCCGCCATCTCTCATGATCGGTTCGACTGTCTATGACGCTTGAGCCGACCGTCCAAGATGACCAAGTCGAAACTCTGAGATTTTCGACTTGAACCTCTTGTTTTAATGTTCTGGAGATAGTCACTTTAGCCATCTTCAAGAGCTGTCCTATAGTTGACCCTGCAATATAGTCTGTCTGAACATCTAGATGGCCAAAATGACCTTCCATTTTTCTCCGTGTAGTATTCAAAAGCAGTGATTCAGCTTCTGGAAGCAGTGATCTCTCGATTTGGGGAAACTGATATCTCAAGCTTCCCAAATAAAGATCAGAAGAACACAACAAAAAGTGCAACAAGTTATCGTGCATCTTGATTGGAGATGATTTTCTTTTATTATTTTCTCGACCTCTTTTCAGGTCTTTATTTCGCGCTTCTTGAGCCTCTTCAGATAATTGACTAATTGGTATGACAAAAGAATCAATGATATTTGCTTCATGAATCAGAATCTTATGCACTGATGGTGGCATAAAAACTCAATCGTATTCTTTTACAAACAGATCTGCAGTCTCGGTAGTAATCTTATGAAAGCGTTCGCCTTGAATCACTTTCCCGCTGATCTTTATTTGAGAAGCTTAAGATATCAGTTTCCCCAAATTGAGAGATCAGTATTTCCAGAAGCTGAAGCACTGCTCTTGAATACTGAGTGAGTTCATTGGATTGAGAAACAATCGAAGTTATCAATCGGCAAGAATAGATGCAAAATTTATTTTTTTATAATAATTGCTTAAATAATTAATAATTGTTGTCAATTTACAAAGTATCATAGCAAAGAGTCATCAGAAAGACATTCTTAGATGATTTCGTATACAAATTTGAGCCTATTATTTCCAAAATCGCCAAACTGTGAATTTGTTCATAAAAATTGTATGAATAATAAACAATTGTTGTTAATTTGCAAAGTATTATAGTAAAGAGTAATCGGAAAGACACATCTAAATGATGCCGTAAACGAAAATTGAGCTTATTCATTGAAAAGTCGCCAAACTGTGAATTTGTTTATAAAAATTATTTAACCAATTACCAAAGAGCATCTATTCTTAATCAATCGTAATGAACATTAATGTCTCTCAAATTTTATACAAAATCTATTAATTTCAGTGAGATGAACATTGCCAATCCCAAAAAATGACTCTTCTTCATTAATTTACTTGCAACACAATAATAATTTTTTTAAGTCATTCTAACCAACTGGAAATTATTTCCATATAGTTGTAACACTGTTTTAAGATCTTCTTTGATCAATCTGATTGTCTTAAAAGAAATGGCACTCGGGAATAGTTGAAAAAATTTGTTTAAAAATAAATTTCCTAACTTTGGGGAAATTGAGGATAGGAAAAGTTAGAGTTTTAGGGTTGCAAAGTGACGCACTGAGCGAGATAGAATAGTTCTATCTTCTCCTATCCCCTAATTTCTATCTTTTTCCATATTTCTAGCTATAGCAGGATTGATTATTGTAAAATAAAATTCATCAAGTATTGAGGAAAATTAACAAGTTTTAAACAGTTTAGCTTATGTTTGGGGTTTTTCACAGGATTGGATATTTTCAAAGAAAAATCATCATCATGATGAAGATCTTACCCGTTTTAAGGTTATGTTTTTTTAGAAAAGAAAATAATCATTTTAGAAGGAAAATCGTCCAGTATTAAAAAAATCATGTGAGTTCTGAGAATGAAAGGTTACAGGTTTGGGTATTTTTAACGAAAACGATATGCTAAAAGAAAAATCATCAATTTTTGAGAAGATGTATACACTTTAAGGGTTTGTTAAAATTTTTTAACTTTTTGAACAAAAATTCACTATTACTAAAAAAAATCAATCGTTGTTGAGATCATTTTGGTCTACGTCTTCGTCATGACGACACCGGCGAGGCGTTGTACGGAAAGCTCGTCTCCCTAGATTACTGGTTGATGTTTCTGCATCCTCATTCTGTAAATAAATATAGAATTGTCAACCAAAGTTTATTAAAAAAAAAAATTCATCTATTAGTAACAAAATAAATTGAAAATTTCGATCAGATTGAAATATTCAAATAATGATCACTGGAAATCGTTATACTATCCGAAGTGCTATCCGAAGGCTAAAGTTTTGTATGGCGCACAGTGATTAATATGGGCAAAAATTCGAGCCACGCGACCATTTTAATCAAATAATAAAACTTTTTTTTTATTCTTCTCTAAAAATGTTATATTTAATATTTCCATTCAGAGAATTGTTATAACTACCCATATATATTTTTTAATTAACCATGAAACGACTTGCCTCAACATCAGTGGAAATTTTTCGAAAATAACGCAGGACTACAAAATATTTTCGGGAGTGGAACCAAGTGGAATATACGTTTTCAGGCGCGATGATAACGAATCCGTGACCCCTATGACACCTGCCCGTCAGGATCAAGTTCATTTGAAGGTCAATTTCGTTAATTCGAGAGATATCATCTTTTTGACCTCAGATTCTGGAAAAGCGGAAAATTTTACGTTTGGATATATTTTTACCTACGGGATCGAGTGACCTCTAGAGGTCACATGAAGGTCAAAAGCATTCTTCAGAATTTGTGAACCTAGTAGCTTGTCATGGTTTGCTGATATCAAGGTAATGCTCCTTACGAAATACGTTTTCGGATGGACTGATCACGAATCAGTGACCCCTATGACCCCTACACGTCAGGATCAAGGTCATTTGAAGGTCAGCTTCCCTTATTCGAGTGATATAATCTTTTTGACCTCAGATTCTGAAAGAGCGGGCAATTTTACATCCGAATATATTTTTCCCTACGGGTATCAGTGACCTCTATAGGTCATATGAAGGTCAGATCAATAATTCTAAATTCCTTAATCTGTATCTCGTCATGGTAGCCATATACAGAGGAAATTACCTATGCAAACGCTATTGTATATGAGGGATTCAAAATATATACACAGCAAGGCAGGCAAAAAATCTAAATATTATTATTATTATAGATTAGCAGTTCGAACTCGAAAGT
>CAKNYM010044854.1:49464-77694 GCA_932195095.1 Andricus curvator | reverse complement strand
CTTCTCCTTCTCCTTCTCCTTCTCCTTCTCCTTCTCCTTCTCCTTCTCCTCCGAACTAATATTTTCCACATTCGTCCGGCCGGTCGTACAAATAGACACTTCGTAATAAAAATGTTGAAATTAAAAAATTAAACTTTTCAAACTCGAAAGAATTTCAGATATGTCATTCAAAATTGTAAAATTTTGTGAGATGTTAAACAGGTTACATTCAAAATGATTGGAAAGGTTTTTCGATAAAAACTTTAAAGTTATAGTATTAACAGAACTATAAATCACAAAACCAGACGGTAATTGAGAAATAATGGCCCATGCATTAAAGGACTTTAAATATTTTATTGTACATTATTAAAAGTTTGATAAAGTGAACTTTAAATGGTTTAATTTTAATTTTAAATACTTTAAGTTTAGAAGAGTTCTGACCTGGACAAATTTTTGTTAACCCGGAAAAGAGTAAAAATTTGTTTGTGTTTTTAGAAGCCACATTGAAATATTTATATTAAGAATTTGACTGCCAAGAAGAAACTTCTCGCACGCGTATCGCGTGAATCATAATTGTTATTATTTAAAATAATTTCTTATTCGTAAAACAGCAATGCACTATCTTTATTTCACATTTCTTATTTTTTTAAAGTTTTTAAGTCCAGTGAAATCTCTACGAAACATCTTTTCCATAAATTGTTACATTTAGTTCATTTCGAATTAATTTTAAAATAGCGCGTAAACGAAAAAAGGATTTTCCTTCGTTCCGAGAGTAAATCCAATAACCGATATTCTATCATATTTTACTCATTAAATCCGTTGAAATCGTTAAAAAAAATTTTCAATGTATTGTTATAGATTTTTAAATTGTTTATGTCTTTAATACTTGGAAATAAAAATTCAGACGCGCGCGTGCATTTACTGCTAGTTAATAATAATGAATAATGAAATGACATCTCACTGAAATGTTGATAATCTGAGTCTCAATTTCGCGTATGACACCATTCGTTTTTCCTTGCTAACGAACTTCCCTTTTCTCTTTTACCGGCTCGATGCGGACGCTACAAAAAATAATGGACGTCATTAACGTCCGAAAATAATGGTCGACGGTCCAAACGACAGAATGGATTTTGAGCCGACGAGCCGTGATTCGTATTAACGATCACTGCACCTTTTTTGATCCATGAGTGTCCCTTTTCGTGTCACCAAGTACATTAATCCTCCCCTTCACCGGGAAACGAAAATTCAGCATTTTTCATTTTAAATTGCCCCCAATTCAGGTCTCCATAGAACCTTCTATTTTTTTATATCAGGAATCAGAGCCCCCTCCCCCCTTTCACCCCTAAACTTAAAAATTCCCCTGACACTCTTTTTGTAGATTTGGAGGATTTAGGGGATTTAGGATGATTTTTTAAAAATAAAATTAATGTAAGTACTAATAATAAATTTAAATTGTAACGCTAGTAGTAAGGGGCATCGTTGTACCTTACTACTAACGCTTCAAATTACTGGTAGGGGGCGAGGGGGATAAATTCTTTTAAATAAAATTAATGTATGTACCAATAATAAATCAAAATTAAAACGCTAGTAGTGCGAAGTGACGTTGCCACTTACTGCTCACCCTTCAAATTTCTAATATTTCAAGTAAAAATATTGTATTTTCAAAAAAATCGATGAATCCTTAACCAAGTTCTGAATCTTCAACCAAAAATAATTAATTTGCAGTTGATTATTATATGGCTTGATTTTACACTATAATCTTTTTTTAGCTGACATCAAAAAATGTTTTCAACATCTGAAAGCTTACATTCAATGTTGTATCGGTCCCCCTTTTCCCCTTTTTCTCCTTAAACTTGAAAAATCCCCTGACACTGATTTTGTAGATTTAGGGGATTTAGGATTTAGGGGGGGATAAATTCTTTTAAATAAAATTAATATGTTAAAGTAAGTACTAAAATTAAATTAAAATTGAAGTGCTAGTAGTAATGTGCAACGACGCCCCTTACTACTAGCACTTCAAATTTATAATATTTCAAGTAAAAATATTGTATTTTCAACAATGTCGATGACTTTTTAACCAAGTAGTTGATATTTCAACCAAAAGAGATTTTCATTTTAAATAAAAAAAGTTGAATTTTCTGCAAAATTGTTAAATTTTCAAGCCAAAAAGACGAATTTTCTAGAACACAGTTAAATTTTCAACTATGAAGTCAATTTGCAACCAAATAATTAAATTTTTTACCAAAAAAATGAATTCTCAACGAAAATAAAATAGTTATTTCAACCAAAAAAGGTTTTAATTTTTGAAAAGTTGAATTTAACTAAAAAAGAAGAATTTCCAACGAAATAGGTAGATTTTGAACCAAATAGATGACTTTTTAACTAAAATCATGAATTTTCAACTAAAATGATGAATCTTCAATCAAAAAATATTTTCATTTTAAATCACAGCACTCGAATTTTCTACGAAATTGTTAAATTTTCAGGCCTAAAAGACGAGTTTTTGACAAAACAGTTTAATTTTTTCAAACCGAAAATATTATTTTTCAACAAAATAATTAAATAATAAAATTTTTAGCAACAAAAAAAAAGAATGTTCAACGAAAAATATCATTGTTGTTATTTCAACCAAAATAGGTTTTATTTTAAGTAAAAAACAGTTCAATTCTTCCCATAAAGGCGAATTTTAAACAAAATGCGTACATTTTCAACCAAAGAGGTGAATTTCCAACTTAATGATCAATCTTCAACCAAAAAAGACGAATTTTTAACTAAGTACATGAATTTTCAACTAAAAAAGATCCATTTTCAGATTAATTTTCAATCAAACAATTACATTTTTAACCAAAAAGGTTAAATTTATACAAAATAAAAAAAATGGTTCCTTACAATCTTCCAGAATTTTTTGGAAATCTTTTGATATTTTCTTTAAAAATTACTTTTTCAAAATAAAAAATTTATTTCTGATTTTCCCATGAATCTTAAGAAGTTTTTTGTCTTCTTAAAACCTTTAAAAAGATTTGAAAAGCTTCGAATTTTTCTTCGAAATCTTTATAAACTTACATTTTGTTTTAAACTTTTTAAAATATTTTACAATTTTTAATTATTTTTAAATAATTAATAAATAATTTTCAAATTTAAAATTATTTTTTAACCTATTTAAAACTTATAAATATCTCTCAAACTTAAATGAATTTTTTCTAAACTTTTGTAATCTTACGAAATTGAAAAATTTTGCTCTAAAATCTTCTAAATTCTTTTTCGAAATATTCAAAGATCTACATTCTGTTTGAAATGTTTTGAAATCTTCTCAAGATTTAAATTATTGTCGAATCTTTTCAAAACTTCTATAACTTCCAAATATCTTTTGAAATAATTCAGTGTTCCTAAAAAAATTGTAAGTCCTGTAAAATTAGAAAAATTGTCTTAAAATCTACTTTTAAAGTATGAAAAAGTTGAAAAATTTTAGTTTGGTAGCAAAATGCCAAGAACAGAATTATTTTCCAGTATTAAAAAATCATCTACAATTTTGAAAATATTCTAAAAAATTTCCTAGTTGTCAGAAACAAGTGGTTTTAGCTGCTCTTGTTCTCATTTAGAAAATTAAGACATTAAATGAACTGACTTTTTCAAATGAGTGGAAAAGATCTTCCTTTGGTGAAGAAAAAATAGTGCATTTTTACAATTTTTCATTTAACAGCAGTCCTTATTATGGTGGTCGACTAAATTGAAGGGAGGTGGAAAAGAGGTAAATTGCGTTCCATTTCACACTAACTTTTTCAATTTATCGCGACTAATTACAACGGAATGACTTTTGCAGCTCTCTAGGTTGACACGATTGAAACACCCCACCGGCTTGGTAATATTATTTTTATTTAAAAAAATGATATGCTATTATTAATTCAATCATTCTCTGTTACTTTCTTTCGGTGGAATAATTTTAGACGCTCTATTATGCAAAGGACCTGTTTGTTGAAAGGCAAGGCTCCCCCCCCCCCCCTATTTTGTGAGGTTCCCTGAAAACGTAATTGCATTTTTTTCCAAATTCCTCAATATTACGTGCCCCTCGGCCTCTAAAATTGGCCTCACCCAAGTCTTCGTTTTAAATAATGTTCATTTTCTTTCAACCCTAATGTTCCCCTATTTTTGAAAATTAGTTTTTAAATTCGAATGACCAATTATTATAATAATTATTTATTATTCATAATAATCTGCGATTAATTCATTATTTCCACATCGAAGCTCTTCCTCCTCCCCCTACTTCTTCTCCTCCTCATCCTCCTCCTACTCCTCATCCTCCTCCTCCTACTCCTCATCATCACCATCCTCCTCCTCCTCCTCATCATCATCATCATCATCCTCCTCCTCATCCTCCTAACGGCTATTTTGCATTTTTCGGGGCATCTTCCTGGCACAATAAAAAGTATTTGGGGTATCAGATTTAAAAGTTATGTGGTGGGAACTATTCCTTGAACATTTCTTAAGTAGTGACTGAAATTCAATTTCCAAAAAGTTGATAACAGATACTTCTTTTTCCCAATTTTTTGATAACAGAACTTTTCCAATTTAAAATCCCATGTTAATTTAAAAAAACGGGCGCACGGGGTAATTTTGTAAAATTCGGAAGAAAAAAAAAAGGAATTTCTCTCTCCGTCAACCTCATAAAACGACACTCTATCGACTTATTTCTCGTCACCCTCGACATCTCCAGGAACAACGAGTCGTAAATCAAGAACTCGTCCCTTGGATTCTTTGATCTACTTTAATTCAGCCAACTCGAGTGGATTTTCTCACCCGAGTCATTTGGTTCTTTTAAAAGAAAATTTAACTGGGTTTAAACTTATAGTTAGTGTCGTGAAAATCCTGTAAAATCCCTTTGAAAATCACGAGAATAGATTTAAAATCTGTTAAAATAAAGGATGTTTAAATAAATGATTTTCAAAATATAATATTTAAATACTGTACAGGGTGTCTACTCGCCTGAAAAATCTAGAAAAACTATAATTTTAAGGGAATTTTTATATACCTGTAAAAACCTGGAAATGTCAGGGAATTTTTGTAATTTTTGTAAAAGTAGCTTTATATTATTGGATTTACCTATTTAGTAGAAAATTACTTTTTTTTTGTTGAAAATTAATTTTTTTCACTGAAAATTTAACTCTTCTATTTTACGTTGAAAATTTAGCTTTTTTAGTTGAAGATTCAACTATTTGGCTGAAAATTCGTGTATTTAGTTAAAAATTCGTCCATTTTGGTAGAAAAGTACTCTCTTGATTGGTTTGTTTATGTTGACTGAAAAATCTTTCTTAGTTGAAAATTAGGATGAAAATTCATCTTTTTGGTTGCAAATTAAACTATTCCATTCGAAGATTTATCATTTTAGTTGAATTTTTTTAATGCAACTATTTCCAGTTGAAGTTTCATCGTTTTAGATGAAAATTCATCACTTTGGTTCAAAATTTAAATATTTTGTTGAAAATTGATTTTTCTAACTGAAAATTTAACTGTTCTATTTTTGTTTGAAAATTGATCTTTTTAGTAGAAAATGGATGTATTTTGTTGAAAATTCGTCTTTTATGGTGGAACATTAATCTTCTTGGATGAAAATTCACCTTTTTGATTGAAAATTCAACTAACTTGGTATAAAATTAATCTTTTTTGGTTAAAAGTGGACTGTTTGGTTGAAAATTAATTTTTTTCGTTTGAGGATTAATCTATTTTAAAAACAGTTTTTTTTGTTCAGTTTAACTGCTTTTGGTTTAAAGTAAAAAATTTTTGGTTGATATATTAACTATTACATTTTCCGTTCAGAATTCATTGCTTTGGTTCAAAATTTAACTATTTTTTCGAAAATTTATTTTCTGAACTGAAAATTTAACTAACAAAGTTGAATATTCTGACATTTTAGTTAAAAATTAATCTCTGGTTGTAAATTAATTTTTTCAACTGAATATTTAACCATTTAATTTGTGGTTGAAATTTTATCTTTTTTAGTTGAAAATGAATGATTTTTAAAAATAAAGATTTTAAAATAATTCAATTTTCAAGATTCGCATTTTAAAGCTATTCAATTTTAACGATTTTCCATTCAAAAATTTTTTTTTTTTGGATTTACAATGGAAGATTCGTTAATTTGGTATGTTTATAGTTGAGAATTATGCAGTTTTGGACGCTTTTTGGATTATGTAGTTCTGTTTTGATGATTAAAAATTCAAAGTTATTCAATTTTGAACATTTTAAATTGAATGGTGGTAAGTAACTAAATTGTATTTAATGAGACATAACTAAATTGTATTTAATGAGACTTGACTTAAAACATTTTAACAAATTACGTAACATAGGCGCGGGGGGGGGGGGGGGGGTCCAAACCAACTTGTTCCGACTTTTTACATAGAGGAGTGGAGGGGTAAAAAATTGGCAAAAAGTATGTTATGTAATTTGCGGATGGCCCCTTAGTCGCAGAGTCGAATAATTTTTGCGAAATCTAACTTTTAATTTTTGCTGTCGGTTCAGAGTATTAGAGTTCTTGGTGAGATTTTCACTTGCAGGGGTTCGACTCCCGCTCACCGAACATTTTTTTTCCTTTTCATATCTTAATTTTTCAAGTATCTATTACATATAAATTTTGTCAAAATTTGCTTGAACTTTTTTGTAAATTGTCCAAGTGTTGCTGCAGAATTTTTATTGAAAACTAGTCTTGAATAAATATTTGCACACAAACTACTTCCACCCCTATAAATCGATAGATCCGATGAATTGAAATCCCCTATGAAAGGAATTCTTTAAAGGAATTTCGCAAAGAGCTTTCGATAATATTTCCGAGCATCGAGAAAAATCCCCTTTCCATTCACCGCTCGTAAATTTCCCGCACATTATCGAAAATGTATCTGCTTCTTGCGATGAAGATCGAAAGTACCTCAACAGCTTGCAAGTCAAGATTTGAGTTACGAGTCTCTGGCAGACCTGTTCTGTTATGTAAAGTGAATTAGAAAAAAAAACGGAAAAAAGTATTTTAGAATAGAAAAAGAAGGAAAAAATCAGTGTGTTGATTAGAAAACTGGGTTAAAAGTCTCTTTGGAAATTTTTTGTCAGTTTAGTCACTTTTGAGTTAATGAGGTTTAAAGTTCCGGAGAATTGGGTAGGCTACTGTCCGCGCTACGCTCAACTTTGCACCGCTTCCCCCACTCATCACGCTCCGCCTACTATCTGAGTTCCGCCAATCGGTGCGCTCCCCCACTATTCTAGTCACGTAGCCTGTTAACTTTAACCCCTTCTTATAGAAAACAAACGCTTCATCCGATTAAGTTTCTTCAAAAGACTTTTTTTCTTTAAATTTCACGTGGAATAATATTAAATAAGTTTGAATTCTATTTATTCAAAATTTCAGATAATAAAAGGCTTTTTAAAATGTATCCAGGTGGATATTGTTTGTTTTGTTCTATTGAAAAATTTTAGTTTAACAAACTCTATTTTCTACTTACTTGCGAAGAATTTTCAAATGAATCCCGTTTCTTCTTCAACTCTTTTCTCGTTTAATTTTTGATGTTCTGTAACCGGAGAAAAACAGATTTGAAGGGTCTAGCTAGAGATCTGCTTTTTGCGAATTGCTCTCTCCGATATCGGGTATCTGAAAAATACTTGGCTATAAAACGCAAACGCGAAGACGCTGGTGGCTCGATCCGGAGCAAAAATCGCGGTGGTTGAGTATTTCGTTGACGTTCGAGGTAAAAAGTGGAAAGTCATGGGGTCATCAGGGGGATGACCCGGTACTTTCAAGGAACAGGCGGAGGGCGTGTTGCCAACTGCAGTTTCGCAGCATTTTTCAAATCGATCCCCATTTCCCTGAGAAACGAGCACCCGACACTGACACCATCTAGAGAGCGCTACACTGACTGAAAATGGATCGCCATTCACGATTGAACAGCCGTCTAGAAAAAAAATGGCGGAATTGGAATTGGATTTTTGAAACAGGAGATTTTTATTTTAGACTCAATTCATTGTTTCTATTTTTAATTGAAAATTACTATTAAATTTTAACAGCCCCTTCAGTTTATTTTGATACTTTGAACTAATTTGGCTCTATTATTCGCGACTTTCCTTTTGTTTTCCATTTCTATTTCCCAGGCGGATTTCGTGTGACGGAGGCCGAAAAGGAAAGTGTGAACAGAATCGATCCGCTGCTTCCGCCTATTGCGAATCCAACATTATTCCACGAGCTACCCCCACGCTGCTTCCGTCTATTCGCGTACGTGACCGACGAATCTCCTTTTTCCCCCCTGGCCGAATAAAAAAAAAATCTATGCAGATTTTTTACGCGAACCCCTCTATCCACTCGGTGGGAAGGGGGAGTAGGATTTTCCCCCTTTCTACTTTTTCACCATCACGTCGTCGCGCCTCTACGTGTAACGAATCCGTAACGGAGAGATACGAAAGAGGGAAAAGAGCGTTAAAAAGGAAAAGGCAAATTTTAATACCAGTCGCTGTTCCAGTTCTCGACACTTCGTTAAGCACATTCATTTTTAGTACTGCAACGTATTTCTGAAAAAATCATAAGTTCTAAACGGTCGTTAAAACTTAAAAATAAATCAAAATGAATATAAAAAATGTTGGCTACTATTCATCTTTTTTTATTTTACTTTTCTCGATTGGAAATGGGCGGGCTGAATTATAGAAGATTCGAAGGAACTGGATAGGTAGTGAAAGAATGCTGGGCGGAGCGAGAATAGTAGTGGGGACACACTGGGCGTGGTGAATCAAGTAGTGGGGGAAACTGGGCGGAGTCAGAGAAGAGTGGGGGATCCGCAGCGTGACACGCTTACGATTTAAATTTTAAATCTATCCCTTAGTATTACCCTATTTTAAATTTTTATTTAAATTGTATTCGCGCCATCCAAGGTGCAGAACGAAATAGGAATTTCTCAATCTTTCTCCCGACCTCCTTCAAGAAATCGAAAACAATAAATAGTACGAGTTCCATATAAGCGAAGCTGCAGGGAGGCGATATATCCGGAAATTGAAAGTTTTCCGGCCGAGTGACCAGATTTGTCAGAGGCTTCTCCCTATTCTCCCCCTTTCTTTCTCGCCTGGTAGGAAATCGTCTACACTACACGACTTTCTTTATTTTTCGCGAAGGGTCGGCATCGAAAAAAAGATGACCAAATGAATTTTTAATAGTGGATTCTAAATATTTTTGTAGGCGTAATTTCACTCAAGGGTAATAAAAACAGCTAAGATCTTTGTGGGAAGTGAAAAAAATTACGATTGTCGGGAATCGAACCCAGATCCGAGCCTTAACGCTCTCGGCCAATTTTACAATTTTTTCCTTCTTTCTGATTTTTGTCATTTGGGTTCAATGGATCGGGAAATGGCCAATTTTAATCTTACACTTCGTATTTTGAAGCTGGAATTGATGAAATTGGTCGTTAGGAGGGATTTTTTGCATGTTGTGGAGTGTTTGGATTCGTTCAATTTAAAAAATGAAAGTGTATGGAAGGTGTGGAAATGGTGTGTTAATCTCGCTGGGGGATTTATGGCGTTCAAAGACTTCTGGCTCGGTGCATTTCCGGGTCTACGGCGTAACATGTGTAATTCATTGTCCTCGAGGACAGGTCGTTTAGCGTTAGTGCGTATAATCTCCAATCGATATCATGAATCTATCGCTGCTTCTCTCTACTCCCTGACACTGTCCTTGTCCCTCCTGTTCACTATATAATAGCACTTCGATATATCGCTGAGGGTAATGAGCCTCCTCTCACGATAGGGATCTTATGCAAGCTTTCATCCCATGGGAGAATACTCCTGCAAATGATTATTGGACCTACGTAATTGTTAAAATTTATTGCAAATTTTGGGAAAGTTTAGTACGCCTGCCTGCTATATACATTTCACAATGTAAAATGTACAAGTTACAATGTACAATGTAAAATTTACCATGTATAATTTACAATGTACGATTTGCAGTTTACAATGTAAAATTTACTATGTAAAACACAAAATTTACAATGTACAACATACAATGTACAGCATACAATACAAAATTTGCAATGTACCATTTGCAGTGTACAATGTACAATTTTTAATTTACAATGTACACTTTACAAGTTACAATGTACAATTTACAGTGTATAATGTAAAATTTACAATATACAACTTACAGGGTACAATTTGCAATGCACCATTTGCAGTGTATAATTTAAAGTGTATAATTCACATTGTAAAATTTACAAGGTAAAATATACCATGTAAAACACAAAATTTACAATGTACAACATAAAATGTACAGCATACAATAAAAAGTTTGCAATGCACCATTTGCAGTGTACAATTTACAATTTTTAATTTACAATGTAAAATTTACAATGTACAATTGGCAGTGTAAAATTTACAGTGTATAATGTAAAATTTACAATGTAAAACTTGCAGGGTACAATTTGCAATGCACCATTTACAGTGTATAATTTAAAGTGTATAATTTACAATGTAAAATTTACAAGGTAAAATTTACAAGGTAAAATTTACAATGTAAAACACAAAATTTACAAGGTACAGCATACAATACAAAGTTTGCAATGCACCATTTGCAGTGTGCAATGTACAATTTTTAATTTACAATGTAAAATTTAAAATTTACAATGTAGACTTTACAAGTTACAATGTACAATTGGCAGTGTACAATTTACAGTGTATAATGTAAAATTTACAATGCACAACTTACAGTGTGCAGTTTGCAGTGTACCATTTACAGTGTACCATTTACAGTGTATAATTTACAGTGTATAATTTACAATGTAAAATTTACAAGGTAAAATATAAAATGTAAAATTTACAATATACATTATAAAATTTACAATGTACAATTTACAGTGTACCCTTTACAGTGTACAATGCTCAGAGTACAGTTTACAATCTATAATATACTATTCACCAAGACAATCTAAAATATTGAATAAATCTGATATGCACAATGTATCCTTTTCTTTTATGAGTTTTAAATTGATTCATCCAATTATAAAGATTACTAATTTTACGCACCGTCAATTTTGTAAATCAAAAATTCCAAATAGGTATTTTTATTTCATGATAAAATGTATTTCTGAATGTTTCTAGATACTATTGATAAAACGAAAATTATAATTTAATTTAATTTTTATTCTAAATTATTTTTTTAATATTGGGAAATAATTCAGGTACTGCCAACAAGATTTATGGAAAAAATTTGGATGATTCCGGTTTTTATTTTAAAAGATTAATTTCAAGCTTTGAAGACTTCAAAATATGTCAAAACAGAATCTGAAAGATTTTAATACAATTTTTTGCTATTTTGCAGGATTTCAAACAATTTAAAAAAAATTTCAAATGATTTTTTATTTTCAGAAATGAATTTTGAAATAAAATTGAAAAAGATTTCGGGACATTTAAAATGATTTTCTAACATTTTTAAAAAGAATGTTGAAGATTTTAAATCATAATTTTTCAGTTTTTAGACAAAATTCAAGTAAGTTTATCAGAAATTTTGAAACGAGTAAAAAATAATTTAAAACTTGTAAATATTTAAAAAAAAATTAAAATCAGAATGTGGATTTGTGAAGATTTCGAAAAAAAGGTTTTTAAGAATTTCGGAATGAAAAAATTTTCGTTAGATTCATAGGAAAATTTTTAATGACTATTTTATTTTCGATTTTTATTATATTATTTATTTCCAAAATTTTCAAAAAAAAGAATATATATTTTTGAATATTATGAAAAAAAATTTAGAATCTTTTTAAGAATTTTGAAAGGCTTCAACAGAATAAAACTTTTTGCTTAAGATTCATGGGAAAATTTTTAATGATTTTTCTATTTAAAAAAAAAATAAATTTCAACAGAAAATTCAAAAAGATATCAAAACTCTTAAACTTATTTTCTACAATTTCGAAAAAAATGTGATTAAGTTTAAGAGCTATGTAGAAGCTTTGAAAAGTATCAAAAATAATTTAAAACTTGTAAAGCTTTCAATTTTTTTGTTTAATGTTGATTTTTGTAGATTTCGAAAAAAGAGAAGATTCTTAAGATTTTTGAAAGGTTTTTAAAATGTAAGATTCCTTGGAAAATTTCAAAATATTTTGGATTTTGAAAAGAATTCGGAAGATTTGAAGGCCATTTTTTTTAATTTGCTGAATTGTTTAAAAACTTTCGGTAATATTCTAATCATTTTAAAAGTATTTGAGTAATTTTGGAAGTTTTTAAGACAATAAAAATGCATTAAAACTTGAGAAGATTTCTGAAAATTTATCAAATATTTTTAAATTTCTTCCAAACGAAGTTATATTTTGTCTCGAACATGTTGAAAATGTTCAACAATTCCTTGGTGACTCAGAATTGACGTAATACAATGTCTCATAAAAAACACATTCCTTCCTTGAAGTGAAGTACAATCATTTTTAAACAATTTACTCGTACACGTCATGATTCCCATTTCAAATCTAGACTTCATAAAAATGAATTTATAATACTGCATATAATACATTATTTAACAATAGCAATTACAATATCGTAATGTTTTTTATCAGGCCGTGGCTACGTGTACCGAAATTTCGGTACGAATAGCCGGATTTTTCGGTACACATGGGCACTACCATTTTCTTAAGTTCAATTGTATTTTTCTTTGCTTTTTGTTTCTTTTTGTATTTGTAATATTTTCGAATGCAATTTTTTTCATTATTTCTATTTCGTAGTCTAGAACTTTTTCTATTGTGTTATCGCTCGACAAATAACCATTATGTGATAATTCCTGTAATAGTTTTCTATCAGCATTGAGGGGCCGTATAATATTCTAGTATTTTTTTCTTTAACAGAAAGCAGGAATATTTCAAGTGAACATTTTTTTTCAGATGGTGCATCCAATTCAGATGAAGCCTGCCGACAGCGAAAACAGAAATCGTGAGTATTTTAATTTTTATTCAAATTCTATATTGAAAATCTATTTTTATATTTTAATTTCGTTGGAATTAATTATTCGAATTAAGTAACTCCTTCGTTTTTTCCAAGATTTCTAATTTTTCAAAGTTATACAATAAATAATATTGGCAAATGTCTCTATCTCTATAACAGGATGTACTCAGTACTCACCTGGAAAATCTGGAAAACCTAGAATTGTCAGGAAATTTTTATATACCTGGATTTTATAAAACTGGATTTGACCATTGAGTGGAAAATCTGTTTGTTTGTTGGAAATTAATTTAATAAAAATTTAACTATTTGTTCTGTTAAAAATTTATATTTTGTCGGTTTAAAGTTCACGTATTTTATTGTCAAGTAATGTTCTTGTTAAAAAATTAATCTTTTTGATTGAAAATTCAACAGTTTGATCGACGTTCTTTTTGTCTTTTGGCAGAAAAATCTTTTTTAGTTGAAAATTTGTCTTTTTGGTTGAATTCTACTGTTTTTGGTTTGAAATTAAACCTTTTTGGTTCAAAATTCAACTTCTTGGTTGAAAGGTAAACTCATTTGTTAAAAATTATTTTTGTTGAAGAATCATCGTTTTAATTTAAAATTCATCCTTTGGTTGAAAATTGAACTATTTTGTGGAAAATTCGTTTTATTTTTGGTGGAAAATTAATTCTTTTATTCAAAAGTTTAATTGTTCAATTTTTCGTTGAAAATTAGTTTTTTTTTTAATATTAAAATTCACGTATTTAGTTGAAAATTCATCACTTTCGTTTAAAATGTAACTGTTTTGTTGAAAATTATTATTTTTTCAATAATTATTTAACGGAATATTTAACTATTCCATTTTTGGTTGAAAATTGATCTTTTTCAGTTGAAAATTCAACTATTGCTTTGAAAATTTATTCAAATTGCAATTGTTTGGTTGAAAATTATTTTTTCTTTGGTTGAGGATTCACCTATTTTGATTGAAGTATTTGCTATTTCATTATTATAATAATTGATTTTTTTGTTGTTTACTTAAAAAATCATCTATCTTGTTGAAAATGCAATATTTCTACTTGAAATGTAAGGAATTTGGATTTGCAAGGACTGAAAAAAAAAACAAATTTGTTTAAACAAATTCGAAATACTTAAATTGTCAAATTTTCATATAATTTTGTGAATTAAGATCTTCTAATTGGCAACCTAAGTTGATAATCAAGACTATCTGAAACTCCCTAGATCAAAGCCCCCTTATTACGTGACAATTAACTATCTAAATTGAGGGTCGCTGAGTCAGAGAAATTTGAAAATTTTATTCCTCACAAATACCTCGTATCTATGCCAATCGACTCTTCAATTTTTTTTCTCAAAAGGGTGTCTAATAACTGGAAAAACCGGAAAACCTGGGAAATAGCCAGGAATTCAAATAAACCCGGGAATTAACCGGGAATAAAAATTCTAGCCGGGAATCACATTTAAAGCTATTTGTGACTATTTTCAGATTCTTACTATTAATCAAGATTACGAATTTTCTGCACCATTTTTTTATAAATAAATATTACCAAATAAATAATTTAATTTCATTATAAATTTGATTTTTAAATGTTTCTAAACATTATCGACAAAAGAGAAAATTTTTAAATGATTCTTTAATAATAGAAAATAATTCTGCTAGTAACATTTTGCTACCAAACTATAATTGTAATCTTTTTCACACTTTAAGGAAGATTTTTAGACAATTTTTTTAATTTTACAGGATTTAATGTTTCTTAGGAAAACTGTATTATTTCGAAAAATATTTAGAAGTTGTAAACGTTTTTAAATATTCGAAAATAATTTAAATCCTGAGAAGATTGCAAAAAATTTAAAACTAAATTTATATACAGCTATTTGGTTGAAAATTCGTCTTTTTTATGTAATACAACTGTAATTTGTTAAAAATTCATTTTTCCCTCTCAAGTTTTGTCTAAAAGTGGATCAAAATTTTATGAATAATTTGAGTCAGTTTAAAAGATATTTAAAAATTCTTCTTGTGCCAGAAATTTTACATTTTGGTTAAAAGTGTAATTGTTCGATTGAAGATTAATCTGAAAATGGATATTTTTAGTTGAAAATTGATTAGTGTATACAAATTCTTTGTTTTTATAGAAAAATAATGTTCTTGCTTGAAAATTGATCCTTTTCGTAAGGAAGTCAATTACTAGTTGGTTGAAAATTATTTTTATTTTGTTGAAAATTTGTATTTTCGAATTAAAAATTCAACTCTTTGGTTAAAAATTCTATTCTGTTGAATTTATCTTATTTAGTTGAAAATTCATTTATTTATTTTTTTATCGTCATGTTTCAGTTGAAAATTTAATTATTTTCGAAGAAAAATCATACTTTCGGGTTGAAAGTTCAACTTTTTTGTTAAAAATTCAGATTTCTCGATTGAAAACTCTACTGTTTTGCAAGAAATTCATCTTTTGGATTGAAAATTCAACATTTGGATGAGATTTTTTTTCTTTATAGACTGAAAAGTCTTTCTCGCTTAAAAATTCAACTATTTTGTTTAAAATTCCTTTTTTTGGTTTGAAAATTAGTCTTTTTTGGCTGAGGATTCAACTTGTTGGTTAAAAATTTGTATTTTTTGGTTTAATTCAACTCTTTTTTATTTAAAAATAAAATCTTTTTTAGTTGAAATAGCGACTACAAGATGTTTTTTGTTAGAATTCTTTTTTTTTTGGGGTTTTCGGGTTGAAAAATTTAATTATTTTGTAGAAAATTTCATCTTTTTTGTTTCAAAATGCAACTGATTGACAGAATAATCTTTTATGTTTGCGAATTTATCTATTTTGTTACAAATTCGTCTTTTAAAAAAAAACAATTAATAATTTGGAAAGATTTCCAACAGTTTTGAACAAAATGTGAATATTTAAGATTTCAAAACAAATTTTAGAATCGTTTTAAAAATTTTGAAAGATTTCAAGCAGAAAAAAATTTTTCTCAAGATTCAAGGAAAAATTTTTAATGATTTTTTATTTTGAAAAATGAATCCAAAAAGAAATTTGAAAAAGGTTTCAAAAAATTTAAAATGATTTTCTAAAATTTCGAAAAATAATATAAAAGGTTTTAAAGCAAAATTTCAGAAAATATTTGAGTAAGTTTAAGAGATCTTTAGAAATTTCGAAAAAAATACAAAGTAATTTTAAAAAAATATAAAGATTTCAAAGAAGTTTAGATTTTTGAAGACTTTTATCGAGACTTTTAATAAAAAAATATAGACATAGTTTCTAATTTCTCGGGTATTAGCTATTATTTATTATCGATCAATTATTGAAGAGTTATTACAAAAAACGATTATAAAAATTATTGATTTTAATACGAAGTTAATTTTACATTACCTATTTTATTAACACATGTAATTAGCCTTCAGTAATTAATCATTAATTAATCGCTAATACCAGAGGCAATAAAAATTAATTCTAAATACAGTTTAACAATTAGAATACCAAAAATCGAGCCAAAAATAATGAACCAGATATGTTTATACAAAATTATAATTTTTTGTTTATTATAATTTGATATATATGGCCAACGGCCATACCACGCTGAAAACCCCAGTTCTCGTCAGATCACTGAAGTTAAGCAGCGTTGGACGCGGTTAGTACTTGGATGGGTGACCATTCAAGGATACTGAGTGCTGTTGGCACATCGTGGGTGTGGTGAGCCCACACTTGTAGTTATTCATAACTACAAGAACTATCCACCTAGAAACACTACCCGAATCGGGTAGTGTCACGCCTACCCTGAAAGGGAAATGGCTTAATGGTATACATAATTTGATATTTACAATCTGGAAATAACCGGGAAGTTGGTTCACGAAAATTAGTAAACACCCCGTTTAATAAATATTTACTTTCTACGAAACATCCACAATTTGTTTAAATTAAAAAAAAAACTTTCATTACGATCACGAAATCTGCTCTCTTTTTTTAAACTACAAATACGTGTCGTAACGAATAGCTCTCGGCGGTCGGGTCATGGGGTGGGTGTTGGGTGGGTGGAGGAGGGGGGGGGGAATGCGAACACTGCATCACTGATGCACGAATTTTGCGACTAACCGCGCCACGTTTCAGTCCCCCAAGCCATTCATTCACCGGTGCAATAAAATGTGGCAAAACGTTTGGGCAATTGCATGACGAAACGCCCCAAAATTGGGGAGGCGACAGCCCGTGAAAAAGAATGCTAATAAAATATTAACGAAACTAGTCACGTGCCCGACGAACCGCAGGTGTACAAAATATCGCTTTGGACTCTGACACTTTTTTCATTCTCCTTGAAATGCATTTTTTACTTTAAGTGAATTAAAAACGTGGAATTAATACACAAATCGTTGTATATTACCTGAAAAAATAACTGGTGTCGTTTAAAAGTTGAAAAAAAGAAGGAAACAAATTAAAGTTGATGAGATGCGAACCCCCGCGGTGTCTTCAGGACCGCAGCCAAAGTTGAAAGTTTTTTTATTTCTGATTTCTTTATTGCGGCTGATTTCTGACAGGAAATAGGTTTAAAAATGGGACTAAGTTTTATTTTAATTCGATTTCGATAGTTTGAATTAGATAAGTTTTGAGAGGGAATAATGTAGGAATTTTTTAGGTTGTCGTGAGTTGTAAATCGTAAAGGCGAAGACAGAGATTTGTGGCCTAATCGAAAGGCAAACAAACTTGACTGTTTTTATGCAGATGTCTCAAAAGCAATTTTTCCACTGCAGGGCTGTGACAACTTGCGTACTGACTCCCACCGACAAGCTCAAAAGACCGCAGGAACTAGAGTAGAGGAGCGAAAGCTTTATTTATACTCGTGGCATTCTGTTTATTTTGGCTGACAGAGCAAAAGCCTCTCCCCGTTAAGTGACGACCACCCCGTCCACGTGTTTCCCCCTCCCTGAAATGTTTCTCTACTTTAATTTACAATTTACAGTTTATAATTTACAAGAAAAAAATTGTAAATGTTTTATGAATTCAGCTTTACTCAAAATTAATAAAAATGGATCAAATTCTTGCCAAAAGTAAAAAAAAAATCTTTAAAAAAAATTGTACTTGCCGAGAATTGAACCCGGTCGTGAACCTTAGTGTTACAAAGGCTCGCATCAAACTTTCAATTTTTTTTTATTTTTATTTTCGTCATTTACCTTGATTAGGGTGCCCAATAAAAATGTGAATTTTTGAATTTTGTAAACGCTACCCCCTAAATATATTCTATTTTTTAATTAAAAAAGTACTGCTATAAATTTTATTTTATTTTTAAAAAATTGTTTGTAGTTTTTTATAGTTCAAAGGTTTCTATAGAGCTTTAAAATGTATTTTTCTCTATAATTTATTTGAAAATGTTATTGTTAAATAAAAATATCACTTTAGTGATCTTTGAATACCATTGAATTCTTTTGAATTCACCATGAACTTTTTGGAATTCCCTTGTAATCCACTGCATTCAGTGGATCTTTTTAGATTTCTATTCACTCCCATTTATCTGAATTCAATGGAATTTTTTTGGATTTAAAATAATTTGTTTCATTCACTTGAATTATTTTTAATTCACCTGAATTCACATTAATTTATCCTTAAATTATTCAAATCCTTTTGAATTCTTTGGAATTCACTTTAATTCTTTGGAATTCATTTGCATTCTTTGGAATTCACTTGAATTCTTATATATTTACTCGATTCTACTCAATTCAATGGATTTTTTGCTTTATTTTTTAGTTTTTTTCAATTCGCCCTGAAGTCTTTTAAACTCACCTTGAGTCATTTCATGAAATTCTTTTGAATTCCTTTACATTTTTCTAAAATCACTTCAAACCTAATGAATTCAATGAAGTGGTTCATATTTTTGAATTGTATACAATTCAGTAGAATTTTTATGAATTTCATCCAGTTCTTCTCATTTTCCTTATATTCCTGTGAATTCCTTCCAATTTTATTTTATTCATTCCTTTTTTTTTATTTTTTGAACATTTTTTCAATGCACTTAAATTCTGTTAAATTCTTCCTGAATTCTGTTCACTCCCATTTTACTCTATTCAATGGAAATTGTTTGATTTTTCAAATTTCATGCAATTCACTCAAATTATTATCAATTTCATCCAAGTCTCCTGAATTCCCTTGGATTCTTCTAGATTCACTCCCATTTTACTAAAATCAATAGAATTTTTGGGATTCTTTCAAATTCATTTAAATTCTTTTAAATTTTACTTAAATTATTTTGAATTCACTCCGCATTCTTATGAATGTACACTGAATATGTTTAATTTCACCTGGAATTCTGATAAGTTTCGTTGGATTTTTTTGAATTCCATTCGAATTCTTTTGAATTCAAAAGAACATTAGTTTCATTATTAATGCACATTAGTCACTTTGAGACCATTTTAGTCACAAAATACATTTTAAAGTATTGCGGGAATCTTTAAACTATAAAAAATGTGTATTTTTGGTCCATTTATTCATTGTGGAGAATATTTTCTTTGCATTTTATAAGAAATGTTTTGCATATTATTCCATGAAAAAAATGTTCAGAGACCATTACCGACCATTAAATGCAATAAAATTAGAAATTTTCGCATTCTAAGGCCGATAATATCTTCAAACTTTTTTTTGTTTATAAACTCTAAGGCTTATTCCCTAACAAATAATAAATACTTTCTAATTAAAAAAAATTGTTAGCTTTTAATTGTTATTTTTTCCAAAATCGAAAACTAAGAAAATTCATTTTTTGATAAATAAAAGAAAGTTTATGGTATTATTTTTTTACAAGAAGAAAGAAATTTAGGGGGTGGCGTTGGCAAAATTTAAAAATTAAAATTTTTGTTGAAAAATAGAAGTATTCCTTCTTATAATAGTTACCACTTAAGAAAAGTGATTAGAACTCAGTCATTCAGAAAAAAATATTTTTGAATGATTGATAAGTTTCTCCGTCTCATTAGGCTCCAGTCTAAAATTTCCTGCTTCATTAGAGGCATTTGAGTAAAAAAAAAGAATATAAATAGCCACGCTGGAAATATTCAACATTGAAAATAACTTCTGTTTTTAAGGCTTTTTATGTAATTTTTAAGTAGTTTGAGTGCAGGTTATGGTAGTTGATAAACGACCTCAACCGCGTTCACGACAATAATTTTTTTTATCTTATCGGAAGAACGATAGGCACCGGCTGGTTGGCGAATATATCCACCTTTTTCAATAATGACACATAACAAAGTATCCCAAGCGTGTCACGTAAAAAGCTATTGTATCGTAACCTCTTTTCGAGGCTTTAGTTGAAGTTTATAATTTTTTTTAAATTAAATTTTTTAAATTCCCCTTTTTCCCCATATTCTCCAAAGAAAGTCTCCTTCTTCTCTATTATATAGATATTTTTTCTAGTCCATGAGACCGGATTTCATTAAAAAAATTTGTAGAACTCTTAATAATTAAAAATCTGTTATTATGGACTTTTCATTTTTTTTATATTATAAAATAATATTTTACTCTCAAATTTGAACTGTTTTTAATTTGAGTTCAAGATCATTAAAGAGTGTGATTTCCACTTTACATTTAAAGTATTAATTATAGTAAGAATGAAATAACAAATCTTGGACAGAAATATTTAATTATACTTATAAGTATCACGATTTAATTATTCATAAAGGAATGTTTAAAAAAAAGAAAATATTCTTGTTTATGAGAACGATTCCAAACCTATAAAAATTGTTTATTTAACAAATTTGATGTTTTCTCTCACTTTTTTATAGCGCTGTGAATGAATTTTTCTATGGCAGAAATCATTATAAAATAATTTAACATTATTTAAAAACTATACAATTTCGTATGTAAAGATTGTTTCTTCTTTTCTAAATGTAAAAATAAATGTTCAATCTTTGCCCTATTTATCCCCTTTTTCATGAAAAAATTACCCTATTTCCCCTTTTTGCGCTCTGATCCCTTTAAAAACGATAAATTGTAATTTTTTCAAATTCTAATAATTTATCGAAAGGTCCTGAATAGATTAAGTGGAGGTCCACAAATAAGAAATCAAATGGAAAGGAAAAAAAAATCTGCTGAATCATCTAAAACGAAATAGTGAATTTAAAGGGAAAAGCTCGATTCACGTTTTAATCTGAAAACCGTGCCAAGCACGTGCTGCTTCTCTTTCGATTCAGCGAACTTACACATTCAGACTCTAAAAGTTATGGCGGACCTTGACTCTCGCTATCGTTCCTCATAAATCGCATTCTGTGCCTCGGTTAAAAATGTCCATATAAATTCAATTTCCAATACTCTGCTAAAAAAATGTTTCCATACACACGTTATTATCATAAATCTTTTTTTTAGTTATTTACCATTTTTTTCAGTGAAACTTTTATCTTTTTTTTGCAAGACTCCTTTCTGAGGCTCATTCTATGGTGGCGGGTAAAATGTCACGAAGAGTCGATCGACCGAGTCCTAGTTCTGATCAATCGACCTGAAATAAGTCAGGAAAATCATCGAGTCGAGAAGAACCCGTGCCGACTAGGAATACCTGATAGAATGCTCTTTGAATGGCTCTAGAAAATCTCGTATTTCGTTTGTCGATCCCCCCCCCCCCCCCATTCCCCGCCAGCGGATTTGTACGTGCGAGAAATTCGGTAGTCTTTGAAAAATTTCTTCTGAAATTCCTGGATTTGTTCCACAATAAGAAAGTTTTATTTCAAACAATTTACTCGTCAATCTACAATTCCGAAATTCTGAAATACGTTCCTATTATACTACAACCACTGTCATAAAGCCTGCTTTATTTATGAAAGTCTAGTCTTATTTCTGTAATTTTACACTAATCTCGAGCAACGAATAATAAAATTAACCAGACAGCAAGTCGAGGTAAATGAAGCAGTCGTTTCGCATCCGTCGTAACATGCGAGTAGCTACAAGAGCAGCAGATGTACAGGCGGACTTTGCAAATAAAATGGAAGGATAGATGGCTGGAGTCTTGCCAAATATTTGTACTGCTGCGTCTAGGAACTGAAATCGTTGATGTAAGGTCCAGGCGGACGTTGAAGCTACGGTTTGACGCCCCCTGAACAATGCAAAATGAACCAGTGACGAAAAGAAAGCTTTTTGGCTATTCAGATTGGAATAATTGAAGATTTGGGGAAGCAAATTATATTCGGGGTTAAAAACTGATCAGAAAAGTCCTGTGCGAGAATTTTCTATGCTCAATAGTTTCCGTTTTATAGAGGTTTAAAGTTGGTTCAATTACAGGTTGTCATTCGCGCGACCCTCAGTGACCTTGAGGCTCGTGAGACCAAGCGTCATCCCCACCCTTCACGGTCGGCCGTTCGACTTCCTTCATTAAAATCACTATACAAAAGAAACTATTGATTTCTCGACAATTTCGTAAAGGACTTTCCGTTTCGATTTGAATTTTCAAATCATAATCCACACTTTTCAAGTAAAAAAGAGATGAAATTCAAACTCATTTCATTGAAAATGATTAATAGATTGACGAGTTTGTGAGATAGATGGGTATTGATGAATGATAGTTTCTACTGCAGACAGTATCTACTGAAAATAGAATATTTATTTTGAGAATGTTTATTAAATAGGTGGTTTGGGAAGATTTGTGACTTCTGGATGCAGCCAAGTAAAATAGAAAAAGCGAGTCTCATTAAGATCCTAACGACCGTAGGGGCTGTTCGTTTCATCTGACAGTTGGTCGGACTTGAAGTAAACGCCGAAGCAACTGGTAGCCACGGACAACAACGAATTCCAAAATGTTCCACATAACTATGGGAAGACTCGCGGAAACGCCTCGACTTTGTGCCCGACGTTGTTTTCCATTCTCTATTCTTAGCAGAAGAATCGGGGACACGGATCAGTTTTGACTGCGAATTGCGAATCCCCCTCAAAGTGCCATTCTAGTTTTCACTAGTTCTATTTCTAGTAAGACCGCACTTGTAACATATGAAGCTGTAAAGTCGTCTGCATTTCGGATTTTGTACTTGGAATTTGATGGAGGAATTTTATTCATATGTCTTGTGTAGAGTAGAAAGTGTAGTAGAAGGTACTTTGTAGTACGGCAGTGTACTTTATAGGACCACGAGATACTCTATAATGTCACAAGGTACTTTATAATACTTACGGGGTCCCCATAGTATCACAGGGTACTTTATAGGATATTTATAGTACTGCTTCGTAATGCAAGGTATTGTAAAAGAATGTGCAGTACTATTAGGTACTCTCTGTAGTACTTTGTAGTACTGTAATAACTTTTTAGTGATTAAAGTACGTTGTAATACGGAAAGTACTTCGTGAAACTAAAAGTAGTGTGTAGTTCTTAAAGTATTTTGTAGCACTTACAGTACTACTTTGAAGTGCTTAAAGTATTGTATTAATTAAAGTAATTGGAACTACTTGAAGTAATTTATACTTTTTGTAATAATTTGTACAACGAAAGTACTTTACACTAATTAAAGTACGCCGAAGTACTCAAAGTACTTTGAAGTCACATGTTGATTTGAAGTACTAAAAATACTTTGAAGTATAGAGTGGTGCTGAAAGTATTTTGAATTACTTTGAAGTGCAGTGTGGTACTCAAAGTACTTTGTAGTACCTTAAGTAAATTCTAGTACCTAAAGTACTTTATAGTACCTAAATTTAATTGCAGTGCCTAAAATAATTAGCAGTATCTACATTAAATTGCAGTACCTGAAGTAATTTGTAGTATCGAAAGTACTTTTCAGTATCTGAAATACTATTAAGTATGTAAAGTACTTTGTAGTATCTAAAGTACGTTTCAGTATCTAAAGTACTTTTCAGTGCCCAAAGTACTTTTCAGCATCTTAAGTAATTTTCAGCATATGAAGTACTTTGCAGTATGTGAAGTACTTTTCATCATATAAAGTACTTTTCAGCATATAAAGTTCTTTTCAGCATGTAAAGTACTTTTCAGTATATAAAGTACTTTTCAGTATCCAAAGTACTTTTCAGCATCTAAAGTATGTTCAGGGTCCAAAGTATGTTCAGGATCCAAAGTACTTTTCAGCACCTGAAGTACTTTTTAGTACCTACATTACTTTTTCAACGTCCAAAGTACTTTTCAGTATATAAAGTACTTTTCAGTATATAAAGTACCTTTCAGTATATACATTACTTTTCGGTATATAAAGTACTTTTCAGTATCTAAAGTACCTTTCAGGATATAAAGTACTTTTCTCTATCTAAAGTACTTTTCAGTATCTAAAGTACTTTTCAGTATCTGAAGTACTTTGCCGTATCTGATGCATTTTTCAGTACCTGAAGTACTGTGTAGTACCTAAATTACGTTGTAATACCTAAAGTATGTTGCAGTACTAATATTTCAATGTACTACGTAATGCACTTTGTATTTCTTCAAGTACTTGCTAGTACTTATCATAGTTTGTAGTGCTTACATTATTTTATAGTGCCAAAGTACGATGTACCTCTATGTAGCACTTTAAGTATTATGTTGCACTTTAAGTACTATGTAGTGCTTTCAGTGCTATAAAGTGCTTGAAGTACTTTTTAACTTTTTAAGTGCTTTTTAGTACTTGCAAGTGGAGTGCCACAATCTCGACAAGACAATTCAAGTGTCAATTTTTGCTGAATTGGTCTCATAAGGCACTATAATAGTACAAAATACTAGGGATCAACCCGACCGGCAATCGGAAGTTCTGTGGTTCGATTCCCAGCGGAGCGAAAGGAGAAGATCTTTTTTCAGAAAAAAAATTAATTAATATAATTTTTAACTCCATCTAGTCTAAAAAGACGTTCAAAATTTCTGTTATTCTCTAATGATAATAGGGATTCCACGAAAAATTTGATTTGTACCACCTAGCAAAATAATGCGTGTATTTCTGACAAAAGTTTCTTCTGTCGATCTCTCTAGTAGCTTAATGTGAAAGCACCAGACGGGCAACCGGAAGTTCTGTGGTTCGATTCCCAGCGGAGCGAAAGATTTTTTTTCAGAAAAAAAAAATTAATTCAAATAATTTTTAATTCATAGCTCCGTCTAGTCTGAAAAGACGTTAAGAAAATTTCTGTTATTCTCTAATGATAACAGTACTTTGTAGTACTTAAATGTACTTAATGTTACTTTGTAGTACTATAGAATATTTTTTAGGTACTTTATGACCATGTACGGTGCTATAATGCTATTATAGTACTTCGGGGTACTTTATGGCTTTTTGCGGTACTGCAGAGTACTTTCATATATTCTTGTAAATTGATACAGACTTTTCGAATCCCTGAACCAGATTATACAACACATTATCGTTTTTTGATAAACTGCCGTGCAAAATTCGACTGGTACCTAATAAATGTTTATTTTGGCAAGGCCAAGTAGAATTTTAAAACAAAAGACCGTAGTCAATCCCCGGAGGCTCGTGATAACGATAATGTTTACCAGAGTGGTTGGAATGGGCGCCTATAAATAATGCATCGTTTTCATCGACTGCCTGCAAATAACCATGGAACGTCGGTGGCACCGATGACCTCCTGACCTCCCGATTTCGACCGGTGGTCTCTCTCAGGCTACCCGGTTGACTTTAAATTAAACCTAGTTTTTAAATTAAAAAAAAAATGTTTAATTTGAATGACATTATACTGTGTTTCATTTCAATGTAAAATATCTCAATATTTTTAAATTTAATTTAGGGTATGTTATTGTTGGGACGCCTAGCACCTCTGTTATTTTAAGCGTCTTGTGAAGCGCTGAAAGATAAACGAACCATTTTATCGTCTAAGGAAAGAATTTACGAAAATTTATTGATGTTTTCGGACCCATCTTTCTAGTAAATGAACGCAGCCCCTGTAACGTTGTTTTCGTGAGATTACAAACAGCCTTTGGCATACGATACGAATCTGCTCCAGATAATCGATTGCGTAAAGGCTCTATTGAAACTATTGAAATTCGACGTTTCCCTCAAATATACAAATCAAAATCACGTTCAGGATTATAGACTACTATAAAATTTGAGTGAACGGCACAATTTTGAAGAATTCGAATGAAAATTATTTAATAGAGGCATTTATTGGAAAAATAATTTTAAAACAATCAATTGTAAGAAACTAAAAGCAGTTGTACAAGTCAATAGATTGGAATAAAGATAATGAGTCACCGAAGTGCATTTTCTGTAAATAAGTAATTAGACCTGCAATGGAGTTCTCTGAAATTACCTTTAGCGATAATAAATAACGATATCTCCTTTCAAGAATCGAATAAATTGTTCGGAACAATGCCTTATATTTTTTATTTATTTTTTAACTTCTAAATATTATTTTGCGTTCTAAAGATACACAGTTAGAAAATAAAGAGGGATAGGTGCTAATGAAGGAAAGATCCCGAAGTTCTAAAATATCTTCATGTCTTCCGAGCCTTGTTTTTATCTGAGATTGGAAGAAAGGGAGTGATTTTTCAGAGGGGAAAGGTTCCGCATTTTAAAAAAATCAAATTCGACCCTTTTAGGTCTGTCAATGACTAAACTTCCGTGGAAGATCAATTTTTGGTGATTACGCTAACAATTTTCGACTTAAAGTTTTTTTAGTTAACCGTAAATTAAAGAGACAAAGATTCTTTTAAATAGGGAAAAGGTCCCGTAGTTTTCAAAAATCTCCTTCATATGTTTCCGGTTTGTGTTTTGCGAAAATTGGAAAAAGAGTTTTTATTGAAATCTTGTTGAAACGAAACCGATAATGTGCAAATCTGAATATCCGCTATTGAAATTCGACGTTTCCCTCAAATTTACAAATCAGTCACGTTCAAGATTATAGACTACTATCAAGTTTGAGTGAAGGGTAAAATTTTTAAGAATTCGAATGAAAATTATTTAGTAGAGGCATTTATTGGAAAAATAATTAAAAAATTAATCAATTGTAAGAAACTAAAAGTAGTTGTACAAGTTAATAGATTGGAATAAAGATAATGAGTCACGGAAGTGCATTTTCTGTAAATAAGTAATTAGACCAGGAATGGAGTTCTCTGAAATTACCTTTAGCGATAATAAATAACGATATCTCCTTTCAAGAATCGAATAAATTGTTCGGAACAATGCCTTCTATTTTTTATTTATTTTTTAACTTCTAAATATTATTTTGTGTTCTAAAGATACAAAGTTAGAAATTAACGAGGAATAGGTGCTCCTTAATGAAGAAAAGGGCCTAAGTTCTAAAATATCTTTATGTCTTTCGAGCCTGGTTTTTATATCTCATATTGAGAGAATCAATTACAAGCAAAGTTATTGTAACAAAAGCTTTCAATAATGGAAAAATGGAAAAGAGGACTGATATTTCAGAGGGAAAAGGTTCCGCATTCAAAAAAAATAAATTCGACCCCTTTAAGCCTGTCAAAATGACTTAAACTTCCGTAGAACATGAATTTTTTGTGATTACACTAACAGTATTCGACTGAAAATTGTATAGTTAACCGTAAATTAAAAAGGGAAAGATTCTCTGAAAGAGGGAAAAGATCCCGTAGTTTAAAAAATCTTCTTTGTGTGTTTTCGTTTTGTGTTTTCCAAAAATTTGACAAAATTCTTGATATTCAGGAAAATTCTCCACAGGATTCTACTGTCAAAAAAAGTACTGAAATTATCCCATCTCCGCGGATAAATGATTCAGACTTCACACTCTTTCTCCCATTGTCCTTCTTCCCCTTTATTTGAGAATTCCTCTTTTTTTTCCTGTTTTTCAAGAAACTTCCCCTTTTTCTCGTTTTTCGCTCAAATGCGAACTGAATAATATAGAACCAAGTAAGAAAATCCAACTATTTTTGTTTGAATGGTAATTCTTTTTAATTTGTAAAGTCAACTATTATATTTTTGGTTTGGAATTCATCTCTTTTTGGTAAAAATCCTACTATTTGGTTGTAAATTTAATTGTTTTAGTGAAAGTTCAACTATTTTCTTCAAAAGTAATCTTTTTTGGTCGAAATCTAAACTACTTGGTTGAAAGTTGAACTACTTTGTTCATAATTAATTTTATTGGTTGAAGATTGAACTATTTTGTTGAAAATTCATTTTTTTTATTAAAAAATTAATTTTTTCAACTGAAAATTTATCTACTCAATTTTTGTCTGAAAATTTATCGTCTTGAGTTATTTATTTTTTGTTCAAGGATTCATCTATCTTTTTGAAAATTCCTTTATTTTGATTGAATTTAACTGTTTTTGGTTTTAAATTCAAATCATTTCTGGTTGAAATATTAACTATCACATTTTTTGGCGGAAAATTCACGATTTTTAGTTGAAAATTCAACTATTTGGTTAAAAATTCATTTATTTTGTGGGAATTTCGTATTTTTTGTATAAATTAATTCTTTTTGGTTGGAAAGTAAA
>CAKNYM010044854.1:8526-31152 GCA_932195095.1 Andricus curvator | reverse complement strand
GGCACAAAATTTAATTTTTGCGGCATAAATTAGCACTAAATAAGCAATAAATTCCTGCACAAAGAAGAATTTGATACCACTAATAGTTTCCAAGCTTCACATACCAGAGTCACCTGAAGCTGGCACTACTACATGTTTTTGACAAAAATTACCGGGCACAAAATTTAATTTTTGCGGCATAAATTAGCACTAAATAAGCACTAAATTCCTGCACAAAGAAGAATTTGATACCACTAATAGTTTCCAAGTTTCACATACCAGAGTCACCTGAAGCTGGCACTACTACATGTTTTTGGTAAAAAAAAAAGTGCCCGGATTTTGTGCATAGCACAAATCCAGAGCACTTAATTAGCACTAAATTCCTGCGCAAAGGAAAATTTGATATAATTAATAGTTTCCGAGTTTCGCATACCGGAGTTGTGGCTTCAGCTGAAGCTGGCACTACTACATGTTTTTGACCAAAATTACCGGGCACAAAATTTTTTTTCTGCAGCATAAATTAGCACTAAATAGGCACTAAATTATGGCATAGTGCCCGTATCGATATGACAATGTTGTAATTCCAGCTTCCGGGACCTGAAATGTTTTCCTTTTTTGGCTGAAAAATTTTTCTTGTTTGAAAATTTAACATTTTGTTTGAAATTTGTTTGTTTTTTGACTGAAAAGTCGTTCTTGTTGAAAATTCAACTCTGTTTTAGAAAATTCGTCTTTTGGGCTTGAAAATTCAACTCCATGGTGGAAAATGAACTTTTTTGTTGAATATTCAACTGTTTTGTAAAAAATTCGTCTTTTATGACATTAAAATTCAACAATTTTGTGGAATTTTGTTACTTTCTTGACTGAAAAATCTTTCTTGTTGAAAATTCAACTCTGTTTTAGAAAAATCGTCTTTTTGGCTTGAAAATTCAACTCCATGGTGGAAAATGAACTTTTTTGGTAAAAATTCAACTGTTTTATAAAAAATTCGTCTCTTATGACATTAAAATTCAACAATTTTGTGGAATTTTGTTACTTTCTTGACTGAAAAATCTTTCTTGTTGAAAATTCAACTGTTTGGTTAAAAATTAAATTTTCTGTTGAAAATTCATATTTTTGGGTCGAAAATTCCACCTTTCTGAAGAAAATTCGTCTTTTTGGCTTGAAATTTCAACAATTGGGTGGATTTTTTTCTCTCTTGTTAAAAATTCAACTGTCTAGTTAAAAAGTAACTTTTTTGTTTAAAATTCATATTTCTGGGTTGAAAATTCAACTGTTTTTAAGAAAATTCGTCTTTTTGGCTTAAAAAATCAACAATTCGGTTGATTTTTTCCTCTCTTATTAAAAATTCTACTGTTTAGTTAAAAATTAACTTTTCTGTTGAAAATTCATATTTTTGGGTCGAAAATTCCACCTTTGTGAAGAAAATTCGTCTTTTTGGCTTGAAATTTCAACAATTGGGTGGATTTTTTTCTCTCTTGTTAAAAATTCAACTGTCTAGTTAAAAAGTAACTTTTTTGTTTAAAATTCATATTTCTGGGTTGAAAATTCAACTGTTTTTAAGAAAATTCGTCTTTTCAAGTTTGAAAATTCAACAATAATGTCGAGAATAATTTAGTTGATTTTTTTCTCTCTTGTTGAAAATTCATATTGCTGGTTGAAAATTCCACTGTAGTGTCATCGGTCAAAATTGTGTCAATAGCGTGGTCCGACTCCGGTTGTTGGTATATGTCGTAATTTTGAAATTTGTTTTTGTTTTGGAATGTGGACAACTGCGGAAGTGGTCAAACGAAGGACAGCGAATGAAGTGGGTTCACCATTTATGTTCAGGGAAACTCGTTCTTGTCTGGTCCACTGACATACTGGCTCTGCCATAATCGTTCGCCTCGAGAAACTACAGCTCTCACGGCGCCAATGCTGGTTTTCAAGAAAATTACTCTGGCTAAACGGAAAATACGAATTGGAAAAAAACATTGATTTTTTTTAGATTTTGAGATAAGGACGAGTTTTTCGAGACTTGATACAATTTAAACTGAGACATGCTATTTAAAAACAGGGTTCTTACAAAATACCAATTTCGAAATTCCCTAACTTTACCTGACTTTTCCCTGACCCATCTTTCATTTTCCATGACCACTATCAATTTTTCTTTCATGTTAAATTTTCAACCAAAGAAATTAATGTTTAACCAAATAAATGAATTTTTAAATATAAAGATGAATTATCAAATTAAAAATTGAATTTAGGACGAATTAGTTGGATTTTCGACCGAAAAGATAAATTTTCATCCAATAAAATTAACTTTTTATCAGAAAAGATTAATTTTGAACAAAATAATTATATTTTTAATCAAAGGAATGCATTTTCAAATAAAAAGAGGAATCTTTAACCAAAAAATGCATTTTTAACCAAGAAGATTAATTTTCTACCAAAAATGACGAATTTTTAACAAAGTACATGAATTTTCTACTAAAGAAGATTAATTTTCAACCAAAAATAGAATATTTATATTTTAAGTCAAAAAACCTAATTTTTAACCATAAGAAACGTTTTTTCAACAAAATAGTTATATTTTTAACCAATTTCGAAATTCCCTAACTTTACCTGACTTTTCCCTGACCCATATTTCATTTTCCATGACCACTATCAATTTTTCTTTAATGTTAAATTTGCAACCAAAGAAATTAGTGTTTAACCAAAGAAATGAATTTTTAAATATAAAGATGAATTATCAAATTAAAAAATGAATTTAGGACGAATTAGTTGGATTTTCGACCAAAAAGATAAATTTTCATCCAATAAAATTAACTTTTTATCAGAAAAGATTAATTTTGAACAAAATACATGAATTTTCAACAAAATAATTATATTTTTAATCAAAGGAATGTATTATCAAATAAAAAGAGGAATCTTTAACCAAAAAATACATTTTTAACCAAGAAGATTAATTTTCTACCAAAAGTGACGAATTATTAACAAAATACATGAATTTTCTACTAAAAAAGATTAATTTGCAACCAAAAATGGAATATTTATATTTTAAGTAAAAAACCCTAATTGTTAACCATAAGAAACGTATTTTCAACAAAATAGTTATATTTTTAACAATAGAAATGAATTTTCAACTATAATGATGAATCTTAAATTTCAAAAATTAATTTTGAACCATATAGTTGGATTTTCGACCAAAAAGATAAGTTTTCATCCAATAAAATTAACTTCCTACAAAAAAAGATGGATTTGTGACAAAATACATGCATTTTCAACTAACATGGGGAATCTTTAACAAAAAATGCATTTTTAACCAAAAATATTAATTTTCTACCAAAAAAGACGAATTTTTAACAAAATACATGAATTTTCTACTAAAAAAGGTAAATTTCAAACCAAAAATGGAATATTTATATTTACGGTCAAAAAAACTAATTTTTATTCCTATAAAACGGATTTTCAACAAAATAGTTAAATTTTAATAAAAAGATGAATTTTTCACCCAGAAGATTAATGTTCTGCCACAAAGGACGATTTTTTAACAAAATACATGAATTTTAAACCAAATAGTTGAAGTTTCGACCATGAAAATTCATTTTCTACCACAAAAGGCGATTTTTTAAAAAAAGATATGAATTTTCAACGCAAAAATGTAAACTTTTAACCAAAAATGAAATTGCCACATTTTCAGTGAAAGAAATTAATTTTTGACCAAGCAAAAAACGATTTTTCAACAAAATAGTTCAATTTTTAACAAAAAAAAAAAAGGTTTTTGAATTAAATTGATGAATCATCAAACAAAAAAATGAATTTTTAACAAAGTAGTTCCACTTTCAACTAAGTAGTTGAATTTTCAACGAAAAATTTAATAGTTGATGGTTGATATATCAACCAAAAAATATTTTAATTTGAAACCAAAAACAGTTGAATTCAACCAAAAAGACGAATTTTCAACCAAGAAAGATTATTCAGTCAATAATGAATAAAAATTGAATTTTCAACCGAACAAAAATGATTTTTCTACAAAATAGTTCAATTTTTAACCAAAAAAATTAATTTTCAATCAAAAATGGAATAGTTAAATTTTCAGTTAACAAATTAATTTTCAATCAATTAAAACGATTTTTCAACAAAATAGGTAAATTTTCAACAACGAAAAAAGGTTTTTGAACTAAAATAATAAAATAAATTTTAATTTAAGAGAAATAATTTTCAATAAAAAAAAAACAATTCTCTACAAAACAGTTTAATTTTGTAACAAATAGTTGAATCTTCTACCAAATTGTTGAATTTTCAAACCAAAAAAAAAACGAATTTTCTACAAAACAGTTTAATCTTAAAGCCGAGAATATGAATTTTCAGCAAAATAGTTAAATATTAAGTTAAGAAAATTATTTTCACCCCGAAAAGCATTGCCAACTAAAATTATGAGTCTTCTATAAAAAAAATGAACTTTCAAGAAATTAGCTCAACTTTCAACCAAGGAGTTGAATTTTCAACATAAAAAGATGAATTTCCAAGGAAACATGTAATAATAGTTAATATTAAAAAAATTAATTTGGGTTAAAAAATAGAGGGATTTTACTATCAAAAACGAATTTCCAACCAGACAGTAGAATTTTTATCCAAAACATTTATTTTATACAAAAAAGACTAATTTGAAAGAAAATACATTAATTTGCAACCATATCGTTAATATTTCTACCAAGTTGTTGAATTTTCGAGTCAAAACACGAATTTTATACAAAATAATTGAATTTTCAACGAAAAAGCTAATTTTTAACCGAAACAGAATAAATTTTAACCGGTAAGATGAATATTCAACAAAATAGTTGATTTTTCAACTAAACAAAAATTTGTTAATTTAGAAAGAAAAAAATGTTAATCAAGTTATTGAGTTTTCAAGCCAAAAACGAATTTTTCACCAAAAGAGTTTTTCGGTTAAAAATCGTTTTTTTTTAACTGAAAATTTAATAAGAGTTGAACAAGAACCGAATATTTGAGATCAGTACGAAGAACTGAACTCTAAAGAAAGACAGCAAGGTGTATGGATTTTAATTTTTTTTTTTTGTGAAAAAATTATATTTTTAATTGAAAATGGTCTTTCATTAGTTGCAAATTTAATAATTTGGTTGAAAATAAATGTATTTTGTTGACAATTCGTTTTTTTAGTAGCATAAAATTTAATTATTCTACTTTTGGTTAAAAATTTATATTTGTAATTGAATTTTTTATTCTTGAAAAAGTAACTATTTGTTTAAGGATTCAACTATTTTATTGACAATTTGTCTCTTTTGAGTTAATTCAACTTTTTTTGATTAAAAATTCAAATATTTTTTATTTGAAATATCAACTATTAAATTTTCCGTTGATAATTGACTTTTTGGTAGAAAATTAATATTCTTGGTTGAAAGTTCATCTTTTTAGTTGAAAATTTTATTTGGTTTAAAATACATTTTTGTTTTAAAATTCGTTTTCTTTGGTTAAAAATTAATTTTTCTAAATGGAAATTTCATTATTCCATTCTTTGTTAAAAATTGTTATTTGTGGTTGAAATTTTTGTTTTCTTTTGAAAATTTAACTTTTTGGTTGAAAATTTAATTTTTTTGGTTGAATATTGAACTACTTGGTTAATAATTCAACTAATTAGTTGAAAGTTGAACTACTTTGTTAAAAAATATATTTTTTTTGGGAAATTCATCTCTTTGGTTGAAACTATGACTATTTTGTTGAAAATGTTTTTCTTTTTTTGTTCTGAAATTTTTTTAATTAAAATTTTCTGTTTCTGTTAGAAATTTTTTCTTTTTTAGTTGAAAATTAAACTCTTTGTTTGAAAATTTATGTATTTTGCTGAAAATTCGTCTGTTTTGTAAATCTTCTCGTTTGAAAATCTATCATTTTTAGATGAAAATTTCCAAATTTGGTTGAAAACTTACCTTTCTTGGTTGGAAATTCCTCTTTCTTGATTGAAAATTAACTTTTTTGTTAAAAATTCAACTATTTTGTTAAGAATTTAATTTGGTTGAAAATGTACCTTTGTGGGTTAAAAATTGAACTATTTGGTTAAAGATTCAATAATTTTGTTGAAAATTTAATTATTTCGTTAAAAATTTAACTGTTTTGTTGAAAATGAATCCACTTGGATTGAAAATTCATTTATCATGGCAGAAAAGTCATCTTTTTTGGTCGAAAATTAGTCTTTCTTGGTTTAACTTAACTTTTTGTTGAAAATTCAACTAAATTTTATTTTTTTTAAATCATTCCCCTATTTTCGTGAAAAATCATTCCCCTATTTTCGTGAAAAATCATTATATGTCTCCTGTTTCGAGAGCATTTACAGCTGTGAAGTGTGTATAAAAAAAAAGATGGAAAAAATAAAATCAAAATTAAAAAAAAATTTAACTAGTGCGCTCGTGGGGGGGGGGGGGGGTCTTTTAAAAATGCTGAAACGTAAATAGAGAAAACGGATAGCAGCTAGGTTTCTCGATTTGCATTTGACCCAGTCCCGGCTTGGATGGTCGTTGGCCCCTTCTGATCGCACTTGACGTTTACGCAAACGTAATTCCGCCTACCTATAACTGCACTTTTGCCTTTCTGGTTACGGAACAATGGGAATAAATAAACCGCCCTCAGTCCCTTGATTTCGATATCGATGTAGGATTTGCAATCGGGTTTGCCAATTAGGAAGGAACTGAATTCTAAAGGTACTAAATTCTACTGTCAAGTAGATTATATTAGTTTTTACTCACATCCCTTCCCAAATCCCGTAGGTTTTTCAATTTGTAAAATCCTCTACCGTCTGCAGCCGGATTTTTATTAGGCGCTCGCATTTGCCTGAAAATTTGGCCAGAGAAGTGGAAAACTGCAGAAAACCAAAACTCCTGAGCACAGTCGGTTACCGGCAGACGAGTTTGAATGTAGACGATAGCATCGAGTGTGCACATTCATCCTGGGCATCAAACCTCCCGGTTGATAGTAGTTAAACGCAGTGAAAACACGACTAAGTGAGAATCACGAACGGTCACCCATCCAATCGCTAACCGTGTCCGTCAGTCCAAATTTCATTGGACCGGCAAAGTCAGGGATTTTGAAACAAAAAAATTACAAAAGTCAGGGTATTTCTGTAAGAAGCACTTTAAGTAATTGTGAAGAATAGAGGATTTGAAATACCTCAGGTTATTTTTAATAGATTTCAATCATTTGAAGTGATTACAAACGATTTTAACGATTTCAGGGTATTTTTAAAAATTCTAAGAAATTTTCAAGACCTTTAAAAAGACTTAAAGGATTTTAGAACATTTCAAAGGAATTAAAATACTTTAGAGATTTTTCTTAAGATTCCAAGGGATTTTATAAGATTTCCGATGATTTCAATGATTTTAAGGAATTTTAGAAGCTGTCATGATATTTTAATAAATTTTTCAGGATTTCAGGAAATATCAGATTTCAAGTAATTTCACGGAATTTCATAATATTTGTATGAATTTCAAAGAATTTATTCACAAGAAATGAGGGATTTCATAGGATTTTAAAAATATTTCAGGGTATTACCAAAGATTTAAGAGAATTTTTAAGATTTTACGATATTTTAAAGCTATTGATTTCAATAATTTGGAGGGATTTCAAAAAATTTTAATAAATTTGTGATATTTTTTTTAATTCCAAGAACTTTTCTATTGCTCTAAAAAATTGCAAGGGATTTAAAAAGATTTTATAGGATTTGAAGCATATTAGGTTATTTTGAATGGATTTAAATAATTTGAAGTGATTCCAAATAATATTAAAGATATTATAAAATATTTTTAAAAAATCCAAAGACTTTTTAAGAGCTTTAAAAAGTTTCAAGGGATTTTAAAGGATTTTAAATATTTTAGGGTATTTTTGAAAATTCCAAAGAATTTTTAAGTGTTTTAAAAAGTTTCAAGGTATTTCAAACAATTTTAAAGGATTTGAAATATTTTAGGGTATTTTAAAAGATTTTAAAGATATTTCAAATAATTTCATTAATTTAATAGGATTTCAAAGGATTTGAAATATGTTATGATATTTTATAAATGATTCCAAGGCGTTTTTAAGAGCTTTTAAATATTTCAAAGGAATTTCAAAAGATTTCACAGGATTTGAAATATTTTAGGGATTTCTAAAAAATTGCAATGAATTTTAATTGTTTTCAGTCATTTGAAGGGATTTCAAAGATTTTCAAATATTTTAGGGTATTTGGAAAGATTCCAAGGCATTTTTAAGAGATTTGAAAATGTTGAAGGAATTTCAAAGATTTTTTATGATTTTAGGCTATTTTTTGAAATGACAAAGAATTTTCATGAGCTTAACAAATTTTAAGGGATCTCAATAAAATTTTAAAGGATTTGAAATATTTTAGGGTATTTTAAAAAATTTTAAAGAGCTTTCAAATAATTTTATTAACTTAATGGGATTTCAATGGGTTTAAAGTATTGTAAAGTATTTTAAAAGTCTCCAAGCCATTTTCAAGATCTTTTAGAAGTTTCAAAGAAGTTTCAAAAAAATTCACAGGATTAGAAATATTTTAGGGAATTTTAAAAGATTGCAATAATTTTTTCTATTTACTTCAATAATTTGAAGGGATTTTGAAGATTTCAAAATATTTTAGGATATTTTGAAAGATTCCAAGGCATTTTGAAGAGCTTTCGAATGTTTCGAAGGAATTTCCAAGGATTTGAGTCATTTTAGGGGATTTGAAAAAATTTGCATGTGGTTAAAAAGAATGTTTTAGAATTTCAGAAGATATGGAAGAATTAAAAAAAATTTTCCAAGGGATTTCATAAGATTTTCGAGAATTTCAATTATTTTAATGGATTTTAAAATATTTTATTCACAGTAAATGAGGGATTTCGTAGGCTTTCAAAGATTTGAAGATATTTTAAAATATTTTTTGGAATTCATTCGAATTTATTTGGAATTCGCCATAAATTCTTATTAATGTGTCCTGAATTCTTTAAAATTCTCTTACATTTTTTTAATTCACTTGAATTCTTCTAAATTCACTCAATTTTACTTAATTCAATGGATTTTTAAAATTTTGTTTAGTTTTCGTTTAATTCATCTTAAACTCTTCTAACTCACCTTGATTTCTTAGGAATTTCATCAAATCTTTTTGATAACCCTTGAATTTTTCTGAACTCATTTTAAACTTGCCGAATTCAATGAATATTTTGATATTTTTGGATTGGTTCCAATTCACTCGATTTTTTAAAATTCACTTTACATTTTTATGAGTTTCATAGAATTTAACAAAAAATTGTATCTATTCCTTTGAATTACTTTGGATTTAACTTGAATTTTTTTGAAGTCTTGTGCGCAAAATTATTTTAAATTCAAAAGAACATTAGTCACATTATTATTATTAATGCTTATAATGTTTATAACAGATCATATATTAAAAATGTTACAAGATTTGAATTTTGGTCTTCAAGTATTAATAGTCAGGGAAAATGAAAAATTATTCAGAATAACTAAGGTAAAAGTCAGTGAATTTTGAAAATTAATTTTGTCAGTCACCCTGTATAATAGAGTATTTTTATTCTTTCACTGGACAGTAATTTTAAGCTACTGAACAAACGTACAGTACTATTCTAAATTAGGTACATCAAAACACTGGTCCCATACAGTTCATTCAGTACAGTACTGATTCTGTACAGTATATTTAGTACAGTATACCAAAGTATAGTACTGGTTCCCATACAGAACTTACGCTCTAATTAAATTATTGTTACTTTATTGTTATTAACAGTACTGGTACTCTATAGTACTGTCTACTATATCTCCACTACAGTACTTAAAATCTGAAGAAAAAAAAATGTTTCAAGATTATTGTGTAGCAGTTAAGAAGATAATTTAGGTTTTGAAGATCATCCTCGATTATCTGTGATCAGTGTCAGCCTCTGCGACGATAATGGCGTCTGCCACTCTTTTCCCCGGGAGCGGAGATCGTAAATCTCTTAGACCGCAATTTACGAGTCGACACAAGAGTCCAGAATTTCATCAATGAAATTCATTCTTATACGAAGTAGTGAATGAAGTCGTGGCTCAGCCCAACCGTGACGAGTTGCCTTTTCTCGCCTCCCCTTTACTGTTTCTTTGTAGAGTTGAGCTTCGCCTTCTTACCTTCCCTAAGAAGCAACTGGTGGCTTAAGACTCGTATATATATCTTCAGTCTTCACGCATCAAGCCGCTCATATTGCTTTTTTATTTATTCATCACATCGCGAAAATCCGAGCACAGTCAGTCTTTTCACTGTAATTTAGTGAGCAAATACCGTAGTAGTCCTGGCATCTGGTAGGTTTTAACTGTTTTAACTAGATAGAGTCGTTGTTTGGTAAAACGGTTTATTTAGTGGTCCAGAAGTCAGTCATTGACTGACATGACTGACAGTGTCAGTCACGAAAACTTGGTCAAATAGGCCAGAAAAAATTTTCGTCGAACGCGACCCTAAACCTTTGTGCCGTTTATAGGATTTCTGGAAATGGGAGAAAAAAATGTAATAAAAACTTCCTGTCAGTCAGACCAGACTCACCAGAAGTCAGTCATTGGCTGACATAATCGACATCGTCAGTCATTGACTGACATGGCTGACAGGGACAGTCACGAAGACTTGGTCAAATAACCCCCAAAAAATCTTTGTCAATTCGACCCTAATCCTTAAGTTCTCTCTACCTACCGACTGACCGTAACTACGCTGACCCTTTATGCCGTTTATAGGATTTCTGGAAACGGAAGAAAAAAATGTAAGAAAAACTTACTGTCACTCAGACCCCTGACGTGTCAGTCAACACCTGTCGCAAGTGGTTAGCCCTGTTGTAAGGTATTGTGCAATATTTATGATATCGAGCAATATTGCAAGGCAGGGCTCACCAGAAGTCAGCCATTGGCTGACATGATTGACAGCGTCAGTCATTGACTGCCATGGCTGACAGGGACAGTCACGAAGACTTGGTCAAATAGCCCCCAAAAAATCTTTCTCCAATTCGACCCTAATCCTTAAGTTCTCTCTACCTACAGACTGACCGTAACTACCCTGAACCTTTGTACAGTTTGTAGGATTCCGGGAAACTGAAGAGAAAAATGACATAAAACCTTTCTGTAAGTCAGGCACTTCTGTCAGTCAACACCTGTCGAAAGTGAACTTTCAATACCTTGAGCTTACAATACTGCACAATACCTAAAAATATTGCACAATACCTTACCATAGGACTCACCACTTTCGACAGGTGTTGACTGACAGAAGTGCCTGACTGACAGAAAGCTTTTATATAATTTTTTTCTTCAATTTCCCGGAATCCTACTAACTGTTCAAATGGTCAGGGTAGTTACGGTCAGTCGGTAGGTAGAGGAACTTGAGGATTAGGTTCGAATTCGACGAAGATTTTTTGGGGGTTATTTGACCAAGTTTTCGTGACTGCCGCTGTCAGCCATGTCCGTCAATGACTGACACTGTCAGTCATGTCAGCCAATGACTGACTTCTGGTGAGCCCTGCCTTGTAATATTGCACGATATGATCAATATTGCACAGTACCTTACAACAGGGCTCACCACTTGCGACAGGTGTTGACTGACACGACAGGTGCCTGACTGACCGGTAGTTTTTATTTAATTTTTCCTTCGATTTTCAGGAATTTTATAAACTGTACAATGATTAAGGTCGAGTTCGACGTAGATTTTTTGGGCGCTATGTGGCCTAGTCTTCCTGACTGACACTGTCAGTCAATTCAGTCACTGGCTGACTTCTGGTGATCCCTGGCGTAGATTGACCCTTCCCAGCACATTTTACAGCAAAATTTCCAACAGAAAAATTAAACTAGCTAAAATTCTGAGAAAGCTTAAAATGAAAAGAATCTTCTATCTAGAAGGAAGTGAAAAACTTCCGAAATCGTTATTTGTTTATTAATTCCTTTATTATCAACATTTAAGAATAATTGTTTCGTCCGTGATAAATAGGTTATACATTTTTGGCATTTTAAACAAAAAACAATGGTATGTCGTAATACCGATTTTTTCAATAATGTTATATAAATAATAAATAAACAATGTAAAATCGGTCAATTTATCATTTTTCCTCCGTTATAATGAAGATTTAAATAATTATAGATTGTATTTGGATTGTAGTAACTGTACAATGTACATTGATGCTCTACATTTACCAAGCAATATTCCATAATCACAATTCCTTCTACAATATTGCAAAAAGCGCTCCAATTCCTAGAAACGAAGCAAAAACTATTTTGCAATAAACAACACATGAAGGTTTTGCCAGAAAACCTCCGACCTCGTATTTTCTCTTCGTAACGAGTTTTTAAGTCTCTTGTACCATTTCAAATTTTTTACAAAAAAATCAGGTGGGTTACATATCCCCCCCCCCCCCATTACCAATCTTTCTGCGTTTTTAACTATTTTTCATCAACCCCGAACGCATTTAAAAAGATTCTACGGGTTAGGAATTTTAAAATGTCGGTTTTACGGCGATGACGTGTTACGTGAGATGAAAACAAACGGAGAGAAACATCAAATTTAACATTGACGTTGATGGCTATATCCGCTACTCGATGGGACACACCTGTTCATTTATATTTCGCATCGAGTGATTTTTCTCGAATAAAGCTAGAAAAAAATCCGTTTCTGGCATTTTTTGTTCAATTTTTTTGTAGGAGACAGTAACACCTCATGTATCCGTAGAATAATGGATACGGGAGATCAGACTGTGTTTATACCATTTTTTAAAAATAGTAAAATACTGTTTATACAGAATGCGGTACTGGAATTATGCTGTTTATACGCAATATGACACAGTACATTAATTATAGAAAATTGACGGTACCGTTCATTATAGTGTTTATACCAAATGGACGGTATCGGTCAATATACTTTTTATACCAAATTAACGGTACCGTTAAGTCTACTGTTTACACAAAATTGACGGTACCGCGTATATATCAAATTGACGGTATCGGTCAGTAAGCTGTTTATACAATATTTAAGGTATCCTTCAGTATACTGTTTACACAAAATTGACGGTACTGTTCAGTAGAATGTTTACACAAAATTGATGGTACCGTCTTTAAAAAAAATTAACGGCGTAGATCAGTATTTTGATACAGTATTAACGGTACCGTTCAGTATACTGTTCATACTAAATTGGCGGTACCGTTCAGTATAGTGTTTAGTCTGAATTGACGGTACCGTTCAGTACGTTGTTTATACAAAATTTACGGTAACGTTCAGTATATTGACGGCACTCTTCACAGGGTGTCTACTTAACTTATCTGAAAAACCCGGAATTTTCAGGGAATTTTTATATACTTGGAAAAACCTGGAAGTGTCAGGGAATTTGTTGAATTGAGATTTTTTCAAGAGCGTGTTTATGCTTTTTTTAAATTGTAATATAAAAATAAATAGCAGTATTTTTTATTCGTAAAAGTATCTTTATATTACTAGATTTAACTATTTTGTAGAAACTTGTTTTTTTTTTTAAATTAATTTTTTGACCTGAAAGGTTAACTATTCTATTTTTGGTTGAAAATTTATCTTTTTTAGTTAATAGTTCACCTATTTGGTTGAAAATGCATTTATTTTGTTGAAAATTTGTCTTTTTTTGGTAGAAAATTAATTTTCTCGGTTGCAAATTTGCATGACAATTCCATTATTGCAGTTGAAGATTCATCATTCTATTTAAAAATTCATCTTTTGTGTTGAAAATTAAACTACTTGCTTGAAAGTTGAACTATTTTGTTCGTTTTTTTTTTTTTTTTTTTTGTAATATGTACCATTTTAATTGAAAATTTGCATTTGCATATTTTGTAATAAAATTTGTCAAAGCTTTCTAAATTTTACACAATTTAATTAAATTCCTAGAAATTTGTACCATTAAGAAATTACGTAGCCTTTAATAAAGTCACTTTCACAAATTAAAAAACAGTTATTGTATTTTTCATTTAAATAGTAATTGGTTAACTGAATATACTCTGTATTTTTTGTATACTTTTCAAGTTTGAAAAATACGCACGAACTTATGGACTGACCTGATATTATACCTTAAAAATCTTGAGATACTAGGAAAAAACGTGGAATTGTTCGAGAATTTTGTCTAGGATTTGAGTAGACTCACTGTTTAATTTTATTGCTTATACAAATTTGACCGTACCGTTCTGTAAACTATTTAGGGAAAATTAACGGTACTTTTCCTTTCACTGTTTGTAAAGAATACGAAATCGTTCAGTATACTTTTTTTACGGTTTACTGTTTATACGAAATTGACCGTATCGTTCTGTATACTCTTTAATCAAAACTGACGTTACCATTTAGTATTTTTTCTTTACCAAATTAACGGTAGCTTTCCGTTTATTGTTTAAACAACATTGACAGTACCGTTCATTGTATTGCCTACACAAAATGCACAATACCGTTCCGTATACTATTTATGTATACAAAATTGACGGTATCTCACAGTATACTGTTTGAAAAAAATGACTGTACTGTTCATTTTACTGTTTGTACAGAATATGGTACCGTTCAGTATACTGTTTGTACAGAACACGGTAAAGTTCAGTATTCTGTATTTACACAAAATTGACAGTATCGGACAGTATACTGTTTATACAAAATTGACGTTACACTGTTTATACAAAATTGATGGTATACTTTTTTTTAATTTATGGGATACTGTTTAGTGTTTATACAAAATTGACGGTAACGTAGGTATAGAAATTTGAAGTACTGTACAGTATATTATTTATAAAAAATCGACGGTACCGTTGCGTATATTGTTTACCCAAAATTGATGGTACTATTGATTTTGCTGTTTGTACACACTGCGGTACCGTTCAGTATACTGTTCACACTAAATTAACGTTACTGTTCAGTACAATGTTTACACATAATTGACGGTATCGTTCAATTTACTGTCTATATAAAATTGATATCACAGCTAAGTATATTCTATGTACCAAATTAACGGTAGGGGAGACCGGGTACGGTTGTGACAATTTTCATTTGATCGACTATAATTTTGTCAGTATGCCAGTTAGCTGGATGAAAGGAATTTTTTAGTGTGAAATGTATATTTGTCTACGAATAAATACTACCATTGTGTCCCTAAGTACAATGGTTAATTTATAGGAGCAAATTAGAAAAAAAATAAAAAATGTCACAACCGACCACACCCCAGGGACGGTTGTGACAGTGCTTGGGGTAATAATAATAATAATCATAATAATAATATTAACATAATAATAATATCGTACAAAGTAATCAGTTCTATTTAACCACTAATGTGTAACCTATAAAGATAAAAAACACTTGTTACTCTATCTGTACACATATAACAACAATTACTAAAAGAAATCGAATAAAAATATTTACTTTTTGCTGCTAAAAAGTACTGTAGTCCTCTGCAAGCTTCAATGTCACGCAAAAATTGACGCAATCCTGTGAAGCATGTTCAGAAGGGCCTGCCGCTCCTCTTTCCCCTTCCACTCAACCGGGTATTCCTTATAGTTACGCTAATATGACGACTGTCACAACCGTACCCTGGCACAACCGTACCCAGTCTACCCTACCTCCCGTATATTAATTATACAAAATTGACGATACAGTTCAAAATACTGTTCGCACAAAATTGGCTGTACCGTTCAGTATATTATTTATACAAAATTGACAGAATTGTTCAGTATACTGTTTACACGAAATTGACGGTATTGGTCAGTTTACTGTTTATACGAAATTGACGATACCGTTTATTATATTATTTATACAAAATTGACGATACCATCCAGTAAATTTTGTATACAAAATTGACGATACCGTTCAATGTACTGTTTGTCAAAAATTGACGGCACTATTGGTACAAAATACGGTACCGTTCATTGTACTGTTTACACTGCGTTCCTGGAATTCCACAGATACAAAATTTATTTTCTCAGGTCAGGTATTTCAGTATCAGTTTCAATTTGAGAATTAATTGCAGTATCCTCATTTGCTTCAAGGTCATTAAATTGCACTCTATATCCGAGGAAATACCGGTTTTGAAAAACCAGTTCTCGTAGAGTGCATTTTAAAATCGTGTTTTAGTTGCGAGCCGTTATGTAAGGTTATGAGAGGCAGCGGAACGACGAAACGAACTGAAGCCTCGACCTAACGTTCAAGGATGCATGCCACAGTCTCCAGTTATGATCTAAGTGGAGAAAACATGTGCCTGCGTTTTTTATCGACTGCACACGCCAAACCAGATGTACAAACAGAAAGAGAAACTTTTATATTTAGACAGTCCACCACGAGCGTAACATTATTCAATTTTATATTCAGGAAAGATTTCTCAGCATGAATTATTATTTGAAGAAAGTTCGGAGTTGGGAAATTGTTTCCCTCTTTCTAAATTAGAAAATGCTGTTCTTGGACATTATTCTACATAACTGTACATTACTTTAATATTGTTGTACAATCATGTCAGTCAATGTAGGCTGTAGGGTTGTCCAAAAAAGGCTTCTCTTGAAAAGTGAAAACGCTTTTGATTTTTCTTTAAACTAGAACATTGTGCGCGCTACGCGCGCAGTAGTTACCCTTTCTTTAGAACAAAAGTCGGTTCATTTTCCAACATTTTGTTTATTTTTATCGCAGTGTCTCGTCGTCCCAAAATTCGGGATGACTAGTGCAATATTTTTCATAAGCTTGGCTAGTCGTCCCGAATTTTCGGATGGGGGCGGGAAGGCACCCCTGTGATTGGTCATAGAAATAATGTTGGTGAAACACCTACCCCTTTTCCAACGTCTCGTGGGGGCGGGAGGGCTCCCCTTTGACTGGTCACATTAATAATATTGGTCCAACCCCCTAATTTTTCGGGACGACAAGACACAGCCTATTTTTATATCAAAATTTTATTTTTAACCTTCAAGATTAATAGAAATGTCCCATTTATTATGTTCATGATTAAATTGAGAAAAATTCCAGATTATTGTTAAATAACAATCAAAATGGTATTTTTACAATAAATGAAAAATAACCATTGTTCCATATTTTCATTGCACTATTTACATTTAAATAATAATTTTTAAAACCAAAACTTACTACAACCGGTTAATTTTTGCTAGTTCTATTAAAAATTATCATTTTTCAATATGAATACATCTTAGAAAAACAGAAAAATGTGGAATTTACAAGGTATTTAAATAAGTTCTTGCTCAAATCATTCTGTTTGGAATTTAACTTGAATTGTTTTGAAGTATTACGAATTTATCCTGAATTTGTGTTACCCTTTGAGCACAAAAAAGTACCCTATGAGCGTGACAAAAGTACCCTTTGGTCCCTATATTTTATGACTGACCGAAATTTTTTAAGTAAGTGGTAGGCGGAAGGAAGTAAAGGAGTTCTGCGAAAAGTTGTTTGAGGGCTATTGGACCTAGTCTTAGTGACTGCCACTGTCAGTCATGTCAGTCAATGTAGGGTTGTCCAAAAAAGGCTTCTCTTAAAAAGTGAAAACGCTTTTGATTTTTTTTAAATATGGGGGATTGTACTGGGAGGTGGATAACAGTATGAAATGAATAATGAATAATTTGACTGACATGTTAACTGACGTGCTGACTGACACGACAAGTATCATGACTGACCGACATTGTTTAAGTGGTAGGTGGAGGGAAGTAAAGGAGTTCTGCGAAAAGTTATTTTAGGGCTATTGGACCTAGTCTTCGTGACTGACGCCGCCAGTCATGTCAGTCAATATAGGGTTGTCCAAAAAAGGCTTCTCTTGAAAATTGAAATCGCTTTTGGAATTTTGCAAAATATAGGGGATTCTACTACGAGGTGGATAACAGTACGAAATGATTAATGAATAATTTGACTGACGTGTTGACTGATACAAGTGCATGACTGACCGAAATTTTTTAAGTAAGTGGTAGGTGGAGGGAAGTAAAGGACTGTGGTCGAGTTCGACGAAGATTTGTTTGAGTGCTATTGGACCTAGTCTTGCTGACTGACACTGTCAGTCATATCAGTCAATGTAGGGTTGCCTAAAAAAAGGCTTCTCTTGAAAATTGAAAACCCTTATTGATTTTTTCAAAATATAGGGGAAACTAGTGCAAGGTGGATACCAGTACGAACTCAATAATGGATAAAAGTGACTGACTTGTCGACTGACACGACAAGTGTATGACTGACGGAAATTTTTAAGTAAGTTGTAGTTGGAAGGAAGTAAATGACTAGGGTGAAGTTCTACGATGATTTGTTTGAGGACTATTTGACCTAGTCTCCGTGACTGACACGGTCAGTCATATCAGTCAGTGACGGGCTTCTTTTGAGCCCTTGTGTACAAAATACTGTTTTGTAGACAATATTTTGTAGTACAAATCATATTGTGTAATTGCAAATCTGTAGGGTAGAAAATATTGTTCTAATTTTTACCGTGTATATACTTTTTACAGTACAATACTGTGAAAACTATTTTCGAGAGTATGAAAATAAAATTTTGTATTTTTATCTGATGGATCCTATTTCAAGAATAATGTCGTGTGGAGATGCTCAATTACTCCCGACACTATCCAATTTGTCATACTCGCGACCATGATCGTGAATGATCGCCAGCCAAGTTGAACGATCGAAATGCGTGGTGAGCTATATACTAGGTCAATTCCAGAGATGAACCAGTGATGTCATCTAACCACACTCGCATAATCGCTGTTTATGTCATGACGCTTGAACTCGAAATCCCGAGATCGTAGACAGTACAGTAGAAAAAGTAGGATAAAGAATACAATAATAAGAAATTGCATGCATTCTATAGATACTACTTTAGATCGATCTGGTTCTTCTATTCTATACAGTTTCACTAATGTAAAGTAATACAGTATTCTACTGTATGATCAATATTATACTGTAACAATACATAATTATACTGTAACAGTACACCATTATACTGCAAAAATACATGATTATATTGCAACAGTACATCATTATACTGCAAAAATACATCATTATATTGCAACAGTACATCATTCTACTACAACAGTACAGTATTCTAATATGATAGTACATAATTCTACTGTAGCAGCACATCATTCTACTGCAACAGTAAATTATTATACTGTAACACTGTATGATTTTGCGCCAGCAGAACATTCTGCTGCAACAGAACATCAATATACTGTAGAGGTACATCATCCTACTGCATCAGTACACCATTCTACTGCAAAAGTAAATCATTCTTCTACAACAGTACAGTATTCTACTGTAACAGTATATCATCATACTGCAACAGTACAGTATTCTGCTGTAGCAGTGAATCATTCTACTACAACAGTACAGTATTCTAATATGACAGTACACAATTCTACTGTAGCTGCACATCATTCTACTACAACAGTAAATTATTATACTTTAACAGTGTATGATTTTACAGCAGCAGAACATTCTACTACAACAGTACATTATTCGACTGAAACAGTACATGATTATACTGTAACAAAACATCATTATACTGTAGGAGTACATCATCCTACTGCATCAGTGCATCATTCTACTGCAAAAGTACATCATTCTGCTGCAACAGTAGAGTATTCTACTGTAACAGTACATCATTCTACTGCAACAGTAGAGTATTCTACTGTAACAGTACATCATTCTACTACAACAGTAGAGTATTCTTTTGGTTCAAAATTCTACTATTTTGTTGAAAACTTAATTATTGTGCTGAAAATTCAACTATTTTCTTAAAGAGTCATCTTTTTTTTTTATCGAAAATTCAACTGTTTTATTAAACATTCGTCTTTTGGAATAAAATATCCGTCCACTTGGATTTAAAATTTATCTCTTATGGTGAAAAGTTGATTTTTTTTATTTAAAAAGTATATTATTATACTTTTTTTTTATAATTCACGTCTGTTGGTAGAAAATTTAATTATTTTGTTAAAAAGTTATCTTTTTGAATTCGAAAAAAATTTAACATTTTTTTTTTTTGAAAGTTGAATCACTTTGTAAATAATTCTCGTTTTTGTTAAAGATTCATCTCTTTGGTTGAAAATTCAATTCTTTTGTTGAAAATTCTACTTTTTTGTTGAAAATTCAACTCTTTTATTGAAAATTCGCCATTTGGATTGAAAATTCCACAGTTTGGTTAAATTCTTGTTTTCTTCGTAAAATATTTCTTAGTAGCAACTTTGTCTTTTTTGGTATGGCAATTTATCTTTTTTGGTTAAAAATGTAACTGAAAATTTAATTATTTCAGTTTTGGGTAAAAATTGATATTTTGGATTTATTTTTTTTTTTAGTTGAAAATGTAACTATTTGGTTGAACAAATTCATGTATTTTAAATTTAACTATTCGGTTAAGGATTCAATTATTTTGTTGAAAATTCATTTTTATTTGTTGAAAATGTAACTGCTTGGTTAAAAGTTTAACTAATTTGTTAAAAATTAATTTTTTTGTCAAAGTGTCATGTTTTTAGTTATTTAGTAGTCGTTTTTGAGCTGAACATTATTTTTTTTAAACTGAAAATTATTATTTAATTTACTGAAAATGTAAATATTATTTTTTTTTTAAGTTGACCATTTGCAGTTAAAAATGGATACTATTTACTTAAGTATAAAAATGCATGTATTTTGTTGAAAACTCATCTTTTTTGCTTAAAAGATTGTAAATGCAACTTTTGGTCAAAAATTATTATTTTTTTTTGAAAATTCAACCATTTAGTTGAAAATTCATCTTTTTGATTGGAAATTAACTTTTTAGTTGAAAATTCATCTTTTCGGGTTTAGAAGTCAAATTGTTTCTAAAACATTATATTTTTATTTGGAAAATTCAACGATTTTGTTGAAAATCCATCTTTTTTGGTAGAAAATCTGTTTTGGATGAGGAATCAAATATTTGGTTGAAAATGAACTTTTTTGTTGAAAATTAGTATTTTCGGATTAAAAATTCAACTATTTTGTAGAAAATTGATCTCTTTTGGTTGAAACTTCATCTTGTTTGGTCGAAAATTCAACTGCTTTGTTGAAAATGCAATATATTTCAATTTAAAATCTTAATAATTTTAATTTAGTTAAACATCTGATGTCAAAATAATATTACTGAGCATATAATTTCTAATAAAAAGCATTATTTTTAATGAAACAAGAAAATATTAAACTGACAAAAAAAATAATTTAACACGTTTTTTGCAATTGAATTTTAATAACTAATGTCTTATTTTTTTCGAAGAAAACATGCTCTACAACTCTGTTTCCAATTTTGGAAGTAAATTTTTCTATGGCTGAAACCGTTGAAATATTTTTTTTAATGAAAATATTGTTCAATCAAATAATTATATTTACAGATTATTTACTTATTTTTAAGATTGGAAAACGGTAAAGTTGTAGGGAACGTTTTCCCGAAAAAATAAGTCACGATTTATTAAAATTAATTCATTTTTAAAAAATGTTAAGAAGCGACAGTAAGGAAAAAATTTAGTTACAAAAACTACTGACAGTACAGTATTCTACTGTGACAGTATATCATTCTACTGTATTAAGTTGTACATAATTCGAATATTATCATGTATTACAGTATAGAGTTCTGGATACGGCTGTCTGCAGTAATTTGTCACGTAAAAAAAATCTTTTGTTAAAAAAATAATTTGTTTGAAACGTGAGTATAAAGGGGACACGTAGCATGTTTCTTTTGGCACCAGCGTCCTGAAGAATAGAATTCTCTGCAATAAAGAGCACGCGAGCTTTAGGAGTTGCAGTCGAGTCGTTCGAAGAGCCTGGGCGTATCGTGTCGTCGTATCGTCGTGCACGAGGAGCATGATTATCCTCGCATACTAGCAAACTAGGGGGACATAGTAATAGTATGTACATACAAGACAGAACCTACTTGCCTGTTTGCCTGCCTCGCTGTCGCAACCTACTTACGCTGCACCTAACGCAGGTTGCTTGCCGTGTGTTGCAATAGACGAGGAAAATAACATTTCAGTTGCTAATTGTCTAAGGCACCTCTCCTGTGACTTGACTTATAACTTACTCAGAGTTTCTAATTTTCAGACAAGGCCTCAGTTATCACGAACATCTTTTAAAAATAATATATAATATTTTACAATATTTTTGGGTACTGTGCAATATTGTAAGGCACTATGAAATACTGTACGGTATTGCGAAATATTTTTAGATGCTGTGAAATATTATAAGATACTGTGCAATATTGTAAGATACTGTGCAATATTATAAGGTCCTGTGCGATATTTTAGGCACTATGAAATATTGTAAGGTATTGTGCAATATTGTAAGGTGTTGTGCAATATTGTAAAATATTGTGCAATATTGCAAGGTACTGTACGATATTTTTAAGTCCTTTGGAATATTGTAAGGTGCTGTGCAATGTTGTAAGATACTGTGCAGTATTGTAAGGTATTGTTCAATATTGTAAAGTATTTTGCAACATTTTAAGGTACTGTACGATATTTTTAGGTACTGTGAAATGTTGTAAGGCACTGTACAATATAGTAAAGTATTGTGGAATATTGTAAGGTACTATGAAATACTGTAAGGTATTGTGCAATATTCTAAGGTATTGTGCAATATTGTAAGGTGTTGTGCAATATTGTGGAATATTGTACAATATTTTAAGGCACTGTACAATATTTTTAAGTAGTTTGGAATATTGTAAGGTA
>CAKNYM010044853.1:9005-30120 GCA_932195095.1 Andricus curvator | reverse complement strand
GTGCCAAGGTTTCACTGGTTAATAGCCGGAAAAGCATCCCTGCGTGTCAACAAAATGCTGAGACACTTGCGGGGGAAATGCAGAATGCGGTCTTCCTTGGGTCGCTCCGTGTCCTCAGGGTGCACGAGACTTTTGCCGGATCATCGTATTGAATTCGTCGCAGACTGTAACCACCTATCTCACGATCATGAGATGTGAATACAGCTGAAATTTTACCGCGATTTCTCTGGGAGCGGGTGCAATTTTTCAGATTAGCACCCGCTCCCGGCGAAATCCTGCGGTTGTCCTTATGACAAAGTTTTAACTATATATAGACAATATCAATGCAGTTCATGTATGTATGTATACCATTAAGATGAATTTCAATAATATTTCTAACTTAACATATTAGGTAATTATTTAAATAATTTTCATTTGTCTAAGCAATTGTTCCCCTGTTAATCGTAAAAAGTTTTTTTTTCTGGAGTTAATGACACAATTAACGAATATTAAAAGTAATATTGTTTTGATTATGATATTTGGCAATTATGTTTAAAAAATCATTTGTTTGGGCAATTTTATCATCTTGTAAATTTAGAAAAGTTATTATGCTCTGAAATTAATAGCGCAGGTAATGAATGCTAAGACTGATATTTTTTGTGCAAGACAGTTTGCAATTATTTAAACAAGTAATATCACTTGCTCCTTTTCATATGAAAGATGGAGAAAAATCCAGTTGAAAAAACTGATTATTGTTCAAACAATTAGGGTATAAGTTCTGAAATAATAAAATACTGAAGATTAGGCGGCATACTGTAAGAGATTAAAAAAAGAAAAGAATTTTCTCCATCTTGCCTATGGAAAGGCGCAAGTGAAAATGAATCGTTATTTGCATAAAATAAGATTTACAGGAAAAAAACATTGCTTGAACAAACTAAATTTTTTAAAATAATTGTATACTGTCTTCAACACAAAATATCACTGTTAGCATTAATTAATTGCATTAATAATTCCAGAAACTAGTAACTTATCAAGATTTACGGGGAAAAATGGTTTAAACAAATGAAACTTGTTTAAATAATTGTCAAATATCATTAAAAAATAGATTACTCTCAACATTCATTAAATGTGTAATTTCAGAAAATAATAACTTTTTACGATTTACAGGGGAAAAATTGTTTAAACAAATGAACATTGTTTAAATAATTACCAAGTGCCTTAAATAAGAAATATTATTCTTAAAATTCATCAATTGTATTATTTATCCCAAAAAAGAATAACTTTCCACGATTTCAAGGCAAAAAAAACACTGTTTACGCAAATAATAACACAAACCCACAAAAAAAAAGTTGCCTGTACTTTTGACCAGACCAACTTTTTCTTACGTATTCGTCGACGCTGAATCCGAATCTGCAGTTAAAAAATAGCATCCTGCATCATTTTTTGAGATATATGCCAAACAAACCTATTTTTTACGGTTTTTTGGAGCTAAAAAAACGAAGAATAATAGGATTAATTTAACCTCAGAATTGAATTCTACGGATCAAAATACATCGAAAACCATGTTTTGAATATCTTTTTCACGAAATTTCGACCCTTAATACGGCTCTGAAAAGTCTTATAGGCCATAAAAAGGCAAAACTCATTGTAAACTTAATTAAACAAGATTAAAATTTACTTCTACAACTTAGAAAGAGTTTATAGGCGCTGAAAATACTACGTCGGGGGTTTTCGAGGTCTCTGATCACGAATCCGAGGTCAGGTTTGCAGTAAAACCCCGCTAGGGCCCAATCTTTCGATGTCTGTGGGAATCGCTGAAAACACTATCCCGGGGGTTTTCGGGGTCGGTGATCATGAATCCAAGGTCAGGTTTGCAGTACGCCCCCAAATGGGCCCAATCTTTCGATGTATCCGGAAATCGTTGAAAACACTATCCCGGGGGTTTTCAGGGTCGCTGACCACGAATCCGAAGTCGGATTTACAATTAATAGCCAATGTAGGTGTATAGTTACCCCTGACCTCGGATTCATGATCAGCGTTCTTAAAAACTCTCGAAGTATTGTTTAAAGAAACGATTTTCAGAAACGTCGATAAATTTACCCCATTTGCTGCCCCTTAGCACCCTGTGGGAGCACTAAATTGCAAATCTGTCCTCGGATTCGTGCACTGAAAAAAATAGTTGGTTGGGACAACTAATAAAGTATTATGGCCAACTACTTTAGTTTGTAATATATGCCGCTGCTATTTAATTGGTTGGGGCTACTACTTTTATTCGCAAGATTGGTAGTAGTTGCCCTTACTACTTTACTTGTTGTCGCGACAACTTTCGATGGTACATACTATTTTCAGGTAGTAAGCCTTACCACTTTAATTAGTAAGTCTTACTATTAAATTAGTTAGTCTTACAAATAAGCTAGTTGATCTCACTACTTAAAGTAGTAATCCTCACTATTACAATTAGTTAGTTTTACTATTTAAAATAGTAGTCCTTACTATTAAAGTAAGTTTCACTATTTAAATTAGTAGTCCTTACTATTAAAACTAGAAAATTTTACTATTAAAATTACTGGCTCGTGGACTATTGCGAAGTTAGTACTTCTCAATATTGAAATTATAGTAAATTTTACTATAATTTCTTTATAGTGGACGCAAGAGCGTCCTCAGGACTTCCTATAGAGACCAGGTCCTGATAATACGTCATGTCGAAATACACCCACATGCCCATTGGGATGTTAATGAGAAACCACTATAATTTCAATACACAAGAACTCCAATATGAGGCCAGTTTCGGGGGTTGCCTCGCAGTGGCCGTGATACTAAATTCGTTGTTGGATGAATGGTGCGGGGTGGCCACGCATTGTTGACACTGCTTGTGCGCTGAGAAGCTGCGTGGGCCAGCAGTTCTAGGAAGAACAATATCAGTCGGCCTTATATTGGAGTTCTTGTGTATTCAAAAGTGCAGACTTGCAGTAGTAGTAAGTCTATTAGAAAATGTAGACCGATGCGATAGTCTCCACTACTGCACAATTCACAAAAAGGTTAAGATGAAAATGGCGACGATCGAGAACATGACGCGATATTTGGGTGCGAATGTTGGCAGCACTGCTCAGGTTTCAGTTCTGCCAATGTCGCCAAGGAGGGAAACTTGTACATATTACTACTTTTATTTCTTGGAAAATAAATTGGTGTTAAATCCGACTACTTCATTTGTTGTGACTAGAATTACAATCGTTACTAATATAACCTACGTAGGATTACTAACGGCGATTTGTTGGCGCACTAAACTGGTTAGTTACTTTTACCATCGAAGTGGTTGTCGAATCGAATACCATCTCTACTAATAAAGAGCTTCTTGTCACAACTAACCATCTTTTCAGTGTGATCAGCGACCTCGAAAACCCGCGGGGTAGTATTTTCAGTGCCTATTAACTCTTTCTAAGTTGTAGAATAGGGTGACCAGAAAAAAACACTTTTGGTTTTCTTAGGAGTGAAGGGCAAATAACGGTAGTTTATGCGATTGTAGAAGCCAGATTTTTAAAAAAAATTTAAACAATATTTAGAGGTGGCCCATCGTCTTTGAAAGTTGTCATTACAAAAGCTGACAATTTCGGTAAGTGAAGAGTCGATCGTAAAGGTGCAAACTCAGCTCTTTTCATCGATGTGACTTTATAACAGGATTAGTTAGCGTCCCCTGAATTATTATTATTCACTTTTCTGAAAAAGGGAAATATGACTAAAGAACGCTTGCCGAGAAAGGGTCTGCTTTATGAGTTTATGGTGTCAAGACCCACTGGGATCGACTTTTATGACCGAGCTGATAAGCGCTCCGCCCCGAAAATTAAGCAGCTTAAGTCGTAGACCTGTCAAATTTGAAAAATAAAAATAAAGCAACTTCTTGAAAACAATTTTTAAGAAGTGAAATCTTTCTTCGATCGATTCAATTGTTACCTTAATAGGAACGTAAGTTCTATTATTTCGGTCTTACGATCAATTTGAATAAAAAAGACTAGGAGTATTCCGAGTCAATACTTTAATTATAAAAAGTTACATTCTCGCAACCTTTCGACCTCAATCTGTTGGTCATCCTCAGGCAAATTATACCTAATAAAAATGTTATAAAATTCTTTTAGCTAATTAAAAATTACAATGTCATAGAATCAATTATAAATAATAAATTCAATTTACCTAAAAAAAAAAACAATTTTGGAAAATCAAAATTGTGGTCCGATGAAAAAAATTTGAAACGGTTACCGAAATTTTTTTATAAATTGGGAAAACCTCAAAAAAATAAAAGAGGTTCCCAATATTTTAAGAGTTACATTTTTAAAAAACTTTTTGAAGAGCGAAACCGCAATAGTCAAACGACGGACGAAGTAATAGTGACAGGTAAGAAGAACGTGAGTAGTGTTGGAAATATAGTACACAGTTTCTCATATCGAGAGCATTCAACTGCAATGAAAATAGCGCGCCAAGGCATTAGGAATTTGAAAATTTAATTAATTATATTGTGTTAACATTTATTTATATAGAGTATTTCTGTTTTTAAATTATTCTTTAGCTAAAATCTTTATATTATCGAAATTAAAATCAAAAAGGTGGTCAAAATTCCAAGAGTGTTGTGACAAACCTGTGTTTAAATTGCCAATTCTGCAATCTATTTTATGTTCTGTTATTCTTGTTTTTAACCTTCTGCCAGTTTCACCAATGTAAACTTTATTACAACCTTTGCATTTTATTAAATAAACTACGTTAGATAAATTTTCAATTTTCTCTGAATCTTTCTTATTTATAAGACAATTTTCTAATTTATGGTCATTTCTAAAATATACGTTAATGTCAAATTTTTTCAAAGCACTTTTCAATCTCTGATAAACCCTGTATGTATGGCAACGAAACACGTAGATCAGTTTTTTTGTAATTATCTAACCATTTATTATGTTTACTAGAACTATTGTAAATTTCATTGATTCTTTCTTTAATAACACTTTCTATTAAAGGTAGTGGATAATTATTTTGCTGTAATGTAATTTTCAATTGATCCAAATTTTTTTTCCTGAACGTGAAATCACATAGTTTAATACATCTATCTATTAATCCCTTAATTAATCCAACTTTTTGGTTAAATTGATGGTGTGAGTTATAATTTAAATATTGCCCTGACCATGAAGATTTTTTGTACCAATTGGTAATTAAAGCTCCATTTTCCGATTTTATAATTGATATATCTAAATAATTTAAGGTGTTATTATTTTCCAATTCAAAAGTGAATTGTAAAGAATTTTCGATACTATTAAATATATTAATTAATTCTTGAATTTTATCAGTAGGAACAATTGTAAATATATCGTCCACGTACCTTTTATAGAAAAGTGGTTTAAAACTTAATTTTGATAGCGCTCTATTTTCTATGTCCTCTAAAACAAGATTGGAAGCAATCGGAGATAAGGGAGATCCCATTGGACAACCTGATATCTGTTTGTAAAATTTTTGGTTGAAACTGAAATCAGTATTATTAAATACTGTTCTAACAGCTAATAATATTTCAGAGTTAGATATTTTTGTTAAATTTTTGTAAACTTGTATTTTTTCTTCTATGCAATCAGAAAGTAAGTCTAGCGGAATGTTATCAAACATAGAAATCACATCTAAAGATAATAATGAATGGGTACTAGGTACATGTATATTTTTAATTTTCTCTTTAAAATCCCAACTGTCTTTAACAAAGGAGTGAGTCGTACCGGAAACAGGTTTTAGAGTTTTTGATAAAAATGTAGCTAAGTTATAAGTAGGTGATCCAATGGAAGACACTATCAATCTCCATTTTAGGTCCGATTTGTTTCAACCAAAAATTTTACAAACAGATATCAGGTTGTCCAATGGGATCTCCCTTATCTCCGATTGCTTCCAATCTTGTTTTAGAGGACATAGAAAATAGAGCACTATCAAAATTAAGTTTTAAACCACTTTTCTATAAAAGGTACGTGGACGATATATTTACAATTGTTCCTACTGATAAAATTCAAGAATTAATTAATACATTGAATAGTATCGAAAATTCTTTACAATTCACTTTTGAATTGGAAAATAATAACACCTTAAATTATTTAGATATATCAATTATAAAAACGGAAAATGGAGCTTTAATTACCAATTGGTACAAAAAATCTTCATGGTCAGGGCAATATTTGAATTATAACTCACACCATCAATTTAACCAAAAAGTTGGATTAATTAAGGGATTAATAGATAGATGTATAAAACTAAGTGGTTTCATGTTCAGGAAAGAACATTTGGATCAATTGAAAATTACATTACAGCAAAATAATTATCCACTACCTTTAATAGAAAGTGTTATTAAAGAAAGAATCAATTAAATTTACAATAGTTCTAGAAAACATAATAAATGGTTAGATAATTACAAAACAAATGATCTACGTGTTTCGTTGCCATACATACGGGGTTTATCAGAGAGATTGAAAAGTGCTTTGAAAAAATTTGACATTAACGTATATTTTAGAAATGACCATAAATTAGAAAATTGTCTTATAAATAAGAAAGATTCAGAGAAAAATGAAAATTTATCTAACGTAGTTTATTTAATAAAATGCTAAGGTTGTAATAAAGTTTTCATTGGTGATTGAGGTCGAAACGTTGCGAGAATGTAACTTTTTATGATTAAAGTATTGACTCGGAATACCTCTAGTCTTTTTTATTCAAATTGGTCGTAAGACCGAAATAATAGAACTTACGTTCCTTTAAGGTAAATTTGAAAAATTTACTCAGATTTGTTTTCATTATTGCAGACTTATTTATATTTTTCCTAATCTGCTTTTTCAGAAAATGTGATCTTCAACCTTCGAGGAAAATGTTGTTGAAATTTCAGTATAAGATATATATATTATTAGGGCCGTTATTAGGCGTTGAAAACAGTAGAAAACAGTGAAAATTGCACTTTTCAAGCAACCGTAATTAATGTTTTTTTTATGAATTTTTCATTGAAAAAAATATTTTTATGTGGATTCTGAGAACCTCAAGAACAACATATTAAAAGTTCAAATTAAAAAGTGAATGACTTCGTGGTTAAAATCTTAAATGAAAAAAAGTTGAGTTTGCCCATGTTAATTACATAAGAACTTCAAAGACGATGGGCCACCTCTAAATATTGTTTAAAATTTTTTTTTAAATCTGGCTTCTACAATCGCATAAACTACCGAAAGTGAAAAATGGGGGGGGGGGGGGGCGACTCGATCACCAAAAATCGAAAGTAGAATTTTTACAGGTATAAATTTGGACCACACTCATACAGACAGACGTACATCATGCAGAGACAAAAAAAAGTTTTTTCTTTCTCATCGCCTTAAAATTATATCAGTAGTGATGTTTAGTGATGTCATTCGATATTATTTGTTTATTTTATAAACAAATGCATAATTTAGCCATTTGTAGACAGAAATTAATCTTTTTTTATTATTGCCTTCAAATCATATCACTGGAAATGTTTTGTGATGTTTCAGAAGAAATAGCTTCCAAGTTGTACTTGTCGACCATTTCAATCATTTCAGGATCCATTTTAACTTCATTCTTGCCTTAAAGATGCAATTAATAGATCAGATGACACAAGGAGCTTATGTATTAAATCTTGATTGGTCGAAATTCGAGAGCACTTTGGTGTGTCGAATTCTCTGAACCGCTTGAAATCCATACAACTTGGAAGCTAATTCTTTTAAAACATCGCAAAAAGTTTCCAGTGATATAATTTCAAAGCAATAATAAAAAAAGATTACTTTCTGTCTTCAAATTGCGAAACTATGCATTTGTTTATAAAATAAACAAATAATATCGAATGACAAATCCTTATCGCTGAACATCACTACTAATATAATTTTAAGGCGATAAGAAGGAAAAACGTTTACTTTATGTCCATAAATGAACAAACGATACATTTGTTTATAAAATAAAGAAATAATATCGAATGCCAATTATTCATAACTAAACACCACCACTTATATCATTTGAAGGCGTTAAGAATGAAAAACAATTACTTTCTGTCCACAAATTGCCAAACTATGCATTTGTTTATAAAATTTATTTATAAAATAAACAATAATATCAAACGACGAGTCTGCACCACTAAAAATCACCACTAATATAATTTAAAGACGATCAGAAAGAAAAACGGTTACTTTCTATCTATAAATGGCCAAACTATGCATTTGTTTATAAAATTGTTTTATAAAATAAACAAATAATATCGACTCACAATTATTCGTCACTAAACATCACTACTTACGTAATTTGAAGACGATTAGAGAGAAAAACGATTACTTTCTGTCTATACATGAACAAACTATGCATTTGTTCATAAAATTTGTTTATAAAATAAACAAATAATATCGAATGACCAATCTTTATCACTAAATATTACCACTAATATAATTTGAAGGTACTAAAAAAGAAAAACGATTATTTTCTGCCAAGAAATGCCTAAACTATGCATTTGTTTATATAATTTTTTTACAAAATGAACAAATTATACCAGACAACAAATTTTCATGATTAAATATGATCCTGTCAATAAAATCAAGCAATTTCAACTTACAAATATACTTTACAAGCAAAATTTCCACGATGTTGATATTTTGTTAATATAATTTGTTTATAACAATTAGATTCGATATCCTGTCAATTATTTATATTCTCTACATACTTCGACATTCATTTTCATCAAAAATGGGATTAATTCAGTTATTTATTCAAAGATAAAAAGTAATAATTAAAGAATGTCTCATTTTCGCTCTTTGTTTATTTTATATAAAAAATAGAAAACGATAAAAATTAAAAAATCTAATCCATAGACGCTCTTATGCAACTATTGCTAATCACTTTTAAGAAAAAATTTGAAAATCGGTTAAGACTTCTAGGCTGTAGGTGTTTTTGAATAGTAAATTCCCGATTCAGCCCACTGTGCGGCGTGAACATACCAAAAAACTTTGAAGCTTGAAAAACAAAAAAGCTTTGAAGTGATATTTGAACTCCTTAAGGATGTTCCAGGGTTATCTCATTTACGAATAGATATTTCTCAAATTTACAGAAATTATTTCTATTACCATTTGGAAATTACATGCAATGTTTCAAAAGGATTCGCTAACCCGTTCAGAAATTATTTGAATCTAAAGATTCAGTGATTTAGCATGGGCTCTTATGGGAAAAGGAAGTTTTTGTACTTTTAACTGAAGATAGCAAGATTATTTGACGAATAGTTTTTTCTGACACTTTGAGAACAGTTTGTCTGAATATTAATGAAACTTCTTGCAAAATTTAAAATTTATTTGCTAGCTCGTTGTTTCAAAAATAATATAAATATAAGTAAAAATAACTGATTCTGCGGCGGAAAGTATAGAGCGTGGCAACACCGCAAATCAGTTATTCCAGGAGCGTAATATTAAAAAAAGCTTCAGGTAGTTCAGGGCCGTGCATGTAGGCAATGGAAAATATTTGGGTGTGTGTCAAAAGCGTCACTTTTATTATTCAGAATAATATTTTGTGAATATATGCATAAATAATGCTTAAAAATATTTATCACTGTTCATAATTTCTACGGTATGATCGGTCTCCTTATTATTACTCCGTGCTTTACTCAAAACTACTTCGATTTAAGTACTTTAACCTAGTATTATATTAAAAATTGTTTTAAATCATGGAATTGGGTAAAACGGCCGGGGCTTCAATTTCACAACTTTTTGGTAATGACCCATATACTGTAATTCAATTTTTCCTAATGATAAAAAAAACTATACCGAACTTTCAGAATCGAACCTAACCCTCGTTGGATTTCGCATTCTATTAAGTCAAGCGAAAGAGCTTCTTTGCAATCACAGCACCACAACTGTTTCCCTAGGAAGCGTAATTCGACTATACGTCGCCCATCACAGGGAATATTTTCTTTAGCTTCACTCGAATACATTTCTGAGGCCTTTTCTTCTGTAGCATAAGCTTCTTTTGCAGCTCTCCGTGCATTTATTTCAGACATGTTACGTTGTAACTTCTGTCTATGATCATACACCTTCTTCGACACTATTCCGCCTTTTCACCTATACGTTTTCTTCATTTTCGCTATTGTCTGAATCGCATATTATATTTAAAAACTATTTAAAAACTCGAAAGCTCCGATGATCCCGAACCATGTAAAGCGATTTCTAACCTACAACTTTGTTGACAGGTCAGCCATTTTAAACAGTTCAAGTCTACCAACAAAACAGCACGAAATTACGATATATCCGACGTTGCACGATCTACGGCTTTCTGGAATTATATTTATAACATAGAATATTCAGGTTCTTAAACAATTTAATCTTCAGAATATTATTTATATGAAATATAAATACATAATATTTATGTTTTTTAACATTTTCCCTTATCTAACACAGACGTACTTCTCAAAACGTAAATACGAATTTTCGATTTCTTAAGATTTTTACAGGCTTCATTAATAGCCAAAAGTTTTTCCACGACGAGTATAAAATAATTAATTAATCTTGAAATTTTCACTGAAAATATTAAAACACATTCTCAATCGTAACAGTTTTGTTCTTTACTTCATGTGATCAGGGAAATTTCCATCTCAATATCCTCTATTGATCAAAATGGTCAACAGAAAAAATTTACTAACATTTGACTAACTTTTGTCCAGAAGGTACACCTGGAACATCCTTAACTCTGACATATTAAACCCGCTTCTTGATTATTATCTTCTTAAATTTTTAGTTAAATTTGTAGTTTGGCACAGGCGCCTATTATCCCAGCCATTGAAAAATGGCTGGGACTTTGAATGGTCAACTTTTTCGCAATCACCCATAAGCGTTTTCAATTTAAAAAATTTTTATAACAAAATATGGCCAAAAGTGACATCAAATAAATATTTAAATGTGTACCTTTTTTAATGCGTAACGTTCACAATGTAACAATTGGAAACTAACAAGAGACTTCAAAATTGAAATTGCCGAATTTCAGCCCTCAAAATTGAATAATTTGAATGCTGAGTATTTAAAAATTAAATGACTAGATTCTTGCTTTACAATATTGAGTTATTGAATTGGTTTTTTTGTCTGTAATAATTCAACAAATTTCACGTTTTTTGGTGCAATGTCCACCCTGTTAATTTGTAAAACTTTTGAGCCAGAATGTCATTTTAGAACAAGAAAGATTGAGATACAACAGTTGTAGAAAATCAGTATGTCAATGAAACAAATATAAAAATACTATTTAACGATTTTTTTCTCTATAAAGTTCAGATTAAAAACAAAATGAGAACAAATAATAAACATTAAATTATTAAAACTTATAAACAACTCTTTAATAATTAATAAAGCTAAACTAAAATTCAAATATCATCGAAGTTCTTATCATTCTCTACAAATTAAGACTTAACGTCACCAATTTTTAAAATATGCCTAGAATGCTGGCAATACATTTAATTAAGTTAATATTTCTTCACGTATAAATAAGATTATGTAAAGACCAAAGATTTTTCTGGTTTCTCTCGACTTTCAACGTGAAGGCGGAAGCGTGTTTATTTGTCATCAATAAATTCTACGTCGTATCGTGTACACATTAATTATTTCGTCGGCTAGAAGTGATAAAATTCTGACTAAGGAAAAAAATAGTGGGACGACTAACTACTCCTCGAACTACTCTGAAGAATGAAAACAAACGTACGTGTAGAGTATTATATGCTGCCTTAATTATATTTCATCTACTTCATAAAACTAAAATTGCTAAAAATAATTATTATAATCATTAGATTATTGGTTATACATAATATATGGCCGTGACTACGTGTACCGAAATTTCGGTGCAAATAGCCGGACTTTTTCGGTACAAATAACGGGAGCTGAAAAAGGTGCTATTTGTACCGAAATTTCGGTACGTGTATAGACACTCCCATAATATATCTCCCAATAAAATTTGAATGATAGCCATACGTGCAAAATAATGCGAGTAAAAAATCGATCAACACTTTTTTCTGTTTCAGTTTGACTAAAATGTTTTCACCCAATTGCAAGGAATAATTATAAAAATAAAAAACCGTCTATCTTCACAGTATAGACAGCATAGACTATATAGAAACACCCGGCTGAAAATCAGTCTCGTATCTTTTTGTAGCAGTAGACATCACAGCCGTACAAATAAGAAAGCAAACTGTATCGTTTTTACTCGAAAATCTGCCAGAGATAGTGACGCGTATCAGTGCTAATCAAGCAGCACATTCACAAAATAAAGTTTCCAAACAAACTTAAAACACAGCCAGTATCAGAAAAAGCTGCGTGACTAATAATTTGGGGGTGAGGGTGTACTCCACCCTTGGTTGCTAACACCGTGAAAACTTATTAAAACGCCGTTTCAATGATAGATTTCGGAGCAAATAAGGAGATTTAATTGTTGAAAACACTCACGAATTAATAGATGGAACAGACGATCACACACGTTTACCAATTCTCGCAAAAATTGTCTCTCGATTCAGTAAAAATTGAGTATAAACACACAGGCAGTGGCAGGCGTCCGTCGGGATGACAGCCGGAAACGAGAAACCTCCCCTTCTTTAGCGACACGCTCTGTCTTTGTTTAGGACAACGGGAGAATCGCGGTGCGGCCGGCGACTGTCCTTGTTCCACTTCTGATAAACTCATAAACATAGGCTATCCAACCATGGATAAACCCCACCCTTGATTGTGGCTCCGATCCGAACTCCGAACCAAACCAAACCTGATGGTAAATCATCGACTGCATTTATGTTTCGTTTCGTCAGGTTTCGTTATCAACTGAATCGTCCTAAGAAATTATATAACCAGAATATAACTTTCAAGCTGTGGTTCAAACAAGTCATTTTCATACCTTACAATTTTGAAAAAAAAAACTTTTTTCAAAATGAAAGTTCCCAAAAACACAAAACAGCATTCTCTACTATTTACCAAAAGTGAGTAATTAAAGAAAATCGAATTTCTACTTTACCGACCGAGATTCGCTATATGCTCTTTTTAAGAATTAGTTATTTTGAAGAAAAAAACTCTATTTAGGGCATTAGGGACCTTCCATTATTTACGCGTGGTTCTTTTTTTAAGGTGGGGGGGGGGTCCAAGGCATTTCTTATGTAAGTTTCCTCTTTCTAATGATTTTTTTTTTAATATGGTAATTGAAAGCTATCTTGGCTGTTGAGATTTCTTTTTATAATATATACACATTGTGTCCTTATTTGTTTTACTTCTTCTGTATTAAGAAATATTTCGCACTAGCAATATTCTACGTGAAATGTTACTAATTTTTAAATTATTTTTAATCTATTCAAAACCTCTTACATTCCTTAAAATATTTGTAACTGGCTCGAATTTTTCTTAAATTTTTGAAAAATCATTAAAAATGTGAAAAAATTGCCTTGAAATCTTCCAAATTTTCCCAGAAATTTTAAGAACATTTTTTTTATACTCTTGAAACCCTTCAAAATTATTTTAAAGCTTCTAAAGTTTTTGTTTAAAATCTTTAAAAATCTACATTTTGTAAAATATTTTAAGGTTTGAAATTCTTCTTGAATCTCTTTCAATCTTTTAAATATTTCTTGAATTTACTCGATTTTTTTTATTGTTTAATCTTACCAAATTGAAACATTTTGCTTTAAAATATTCTACACTATTTTCCGAAATTTTAGGATATCGTTTGAAATGTTTTGAAATCTTTTTCAATTTTGTTTAAAGTTTATTTTTCAAAATAAAAAATCATTTAAAATTTCCCTAAGAATGTTAAGAAAATTAGTTTTTTTTAATCTTTTCAGAATTTCTAAGCCTTCTAATATTTTGAAATTATTCAAATTTTTTCTGAATTTCTTTTAAATTCTGCAAAATTAAAAAAATTGCCTTAAAATCTTTCAGATTCTGCTTTGACAATTTTAGAAATCTTTTGAAATGTTTTGAAATCTTTTTAAATATTCTCTTTAAATTAATTTTTCAAAATAAAAAATCATTTTAATTTTTCTTAGAAACCTAATGATTTTTTTTTTCATTTTCTTGAAACCTTACAAAATTTTCAAAATATCTTCATAAGTTTTAATTCTTTTTGAATCGTTTTAAAACTTCTAAATATCTCTTAAACTTACTCAGATTTTTTATAAAATGATCTAATATGGCAAAATAGCTAAATTTTGCATTAAAATCTTTTTAAAAATTTTAGGAAATAATTTAAAATATTTTGTAATCTTTTGCAATTTTCTCTTAGAATTCATTAAAAAAAAACAATCATTTGAAATTTTTCCATGAATCTTAAAACATTTTTTTCGTTCTCTTGACACCCAGCCAAATTCAATTTACCTAAAAATTGTTTGAATCCTGAAAAATAAAAATGGTCTAGAAGTCTTCCATATTCTTTTTCCACACATTTTGAAATCTTTAAAACTTAAAATTATTCTTCAAAAATGAAACCGAAACCATTACAAATTTTCCCAGAAATCTTAAAAAAAAATTAAGCTCCTCAAATCTTTGGAAATTATTAAAAAGCTTCTAAATTTTTTTCGAATTCTTTGAAATAAGTTTTTGCCCGTAATTTCATTTTTCTTATCTCTCTGAAAATGTAAAAAAAATTAAAAATTATAGTGTGGTAGCAAAATGTTAAGAAAAAAATTATTTCCCAATACTAAACAATTATTTACAATTGAAATTTTCTCGTTTTTGACCACAATGTGTTCGATATTTTCGAGACTTTTAGTATGATCGCTTTTTTTTTAGATAGGACATGCAATTAAAAATGTTACGTAACCGGGTCAAAGATATCCCCCCCCACACACACACGGAACAGACCGAAACGAAACACTAACCCCTCCCCCCCTTTTTAATGTTACGTAATATGTGAACGATCCCTTACTATGATTCGAAGTTGAAAGTTGAAAAAAAAAATAATAATTTGAGAGGCATGGTTTTATTTTTCAAGCAAATTTTGTATATTTTTTACAGATTAATATAGAAAGGGTCGTGGAAAATAAGAAATCTACCAAAAAAATATTCAGTTTTGCGGTGGCGGATTTAGTATAGGCGTATTTGCCGCCCCTAGGCTAACAAAAATTTGCCGCCTTTAGGCTAACCGTAATTAACTACCCGACTTTGAATCCACAGTAAGACATGTAGTTATCAAATTGTGCCCCCCCCCCCCCCAATTTTTTCCGCCATAGGCTTCAGCCTATGTAGCCTATATGGGAAATCCGCCACTGCAGTTTCTAGTGATTTTTCATTCTTTTGAATTTCTTGAAATGCTTTCAAACTCTTTCAAATCTTTTTGAATTCTTTCAACTTCCTTGAAATCTGCCTAATTCCTTCGAATTCTCAGATATATCTGGAATTCAGAATATTCAAGAAATTCTAGGAATCCGGAAAAATCAAGGATTTCACAGAATTCAAAGAATTCTAAACATAAAACTCTGGATTAAAAAAAAATGAAATTTGTTTATTTTATTCAATAAAGCTGAGCATTATTCATTTTAAAAGCTATACATTTGATATTCTACCATTTCTGAGCAATTCAAATTTAAAAAATTTCAATTTTAAACGCTTTGAATTGGAAAATGGTCCATTTTTAAGTTGTAGAATTGAATAGTTTTTAGAAATTTAATTTGAGTTAATATTAGTTATATATACCATTAAGCTATTTCCCTTTCGGCGAGCCTCAAGGGGTAAGCGTGACACTACCCGATTCGGGTAGTGTTTCTAGGTGGATAGTTTCTTGTAGTAAATAACTACAAGTGTGGGCTCACCACACCCACGACCGCCAACAGCAACGCAGTAGTATCAGACGGTAACCCATCCAAGTACTAACCGCGCCCAACACTGCTTAACTTCAGTGATCTAACGGGAACTGGTGTTTCCAGCGTGGTATGGCAACATTTAATAATATTAATATAATATTAATAATAATTAATAATATAGTTTAACATCGAAGTCAAAATGAATTATTTAACTAATCATTGGTTTTAATTATTTTTCAACTGTAAAATATAATTATTTTCAAACGATACAATTTGGAAAGATTTAAAAATGGAGCTAAACGATTTTGAATGTATCGACATATGTTTTAAATTCAATTCCAGTTTGAAATAATTTTAAGGTTGAAAATTTCGAGCTGAAAGCTGATCAATATGATTACAACAATTTTTAATTTACAGTATTGAAGGATTCAAAATGGGGAAAGTCATGAAAATTTTATAATATTTGAAATCATTTTGACTTTTTTATATAATAAACTAACAAGGCTAAAGACTCCACTCGTGCTTGAAATTAAAAAATTGTAATTGTAATGGATCTAAACAATCGCATTATTTTTACGGGAACTATAATATCAGAAGTCAACAAGGTTAAAGGCTTGTTCTTTATTCCAAGTATTTTAAGTAATGAAAAACGCACTATCTGAGAAAGAAAATTAAAGAAACATAGCAAGTAAAACGTCAAATATATTTATTTCGAAAACATTAGTTTCCAATTATTAATTTTATTTTTGTGTACAATTTCAAAGATTTAAAATTAATCCCAAAGAATTTCATACATTATAAATTGGAAATTATTTCCTTTTACACTTGTGTGTTTCCAAACTTTAAATAATAAAACGAACCACTTGAACGAAACAGGAATGAAAAAATTAAAGCATTTCCGCAAACAAACTTCATGCTGCGAACGAATAAAGATTATTTATTTTTAATTTTATACGTTTTAATTTTAAAAAGTTCGAATATTAAGGCATCCAATGTGAAGCTTCAATAATTATTTTTGAACATATTAAAAAATTATTCAGTCTGGAACATTTTTACATTCACTTTGTTCATATATTAAAGCTTCCTATTAGAAATAAAATTGTATCTTTTAACCTGAAAGGATTTACAGTTTACACATAGGTTCGAAATGTTCTAATTTTTTTAGCACATTATTAAATTTAAATTATAAGCGAAAAAAAATTATCGACACAGTAAATTTGTAACCTTTTTATAATTTTATGAGTAAAATGAGTTTCGAGTCAATCTAAAGAAATAATTAAATATATAAAATTGTATAATTATTTCAAAATTAAAAACATTTATTTTTACAATCTACTTATAAAATTGAAATTCTTACCTACAAAAAAATATCGACGCAGTCAACTTAGAAATTTTTAATAGTTTGATGAGTGATATAACTGTTGTGTCTGTCTAAAGTATAAAGAATTGATTCAATAAACCTTTTTTGAATCGGAACATTTAAGAATGCCGCTTCACACAAATTGCGGTCTATCGGTTTGAAAAAATTCTATTCGGTCAACTGAGTAGGCAGCAGTGAATCGGTGAGTTCGGATTTAATAGATTGTTCGTACTATAGAGTCCAATCGGACCGACTTACCTCAAATGTTTCTATTAAGCGTTTTCTAATTAATTGCACGGGGATATGAATCGGTTGGGATCTCGATAAAACAGAGTATATGGTGGATAAGATTGACAATTTCTGTCAATCAAACGGTAAAGTCTAGTTTTATTCAGTGAATACTAAAAGGCAGATAAGATTTATAATCATTTGAATGGAAGTGAAACGGTAAAGGTAGCGAGTAGTGGATTTAAATGAGAAAATCCTTACGAAAAATTATGATAGGAAAATCATTATAGGCCTATGATGATTTTCCTATGATGAATTTCCTATAATGTTTTCGTGATTATAGGAATAATTATGGGAAAAATTATAGGAATCCGAATAATTATCGAAAGAAGTATAGGAAAAAAATTATAGACATGAATAATATTAAAATATTGAAATAATTAATGCAAAAAATCTGCCCGCTTCGCGGGCACATTCTCATGGTGCGCTTCGCGCGCGGCTCGCTTCGCTCGCAAGTTTGAGCGCGCCTAGGGCGCGCGACTGTTGGATCTCGCGCTTCCGCGCTTGATCATATATTTATCTCGCGCTTCGCGCTCGATTATGTGTTCACCTCGCGCTACGCGCTCGGGCGTATTTGCATCGCGCTTTACGCTAGGCTCCTCTAGATTTTTGAACTTCGTGTTCGGCTTCGATGAAAAGAAAAAGTTTGTTTGCAAATATTACAAAATTATCAAAACCTCTACATATTAAGTGATTGTTAAATTTATTTTTATTTCAGACTGAAAAGGAACTTTATTTACTCAAGGTTCTATCGACCTTAAGGAACACATTCTCATCCAGACACTCGCGCTTCGCGCTCGATATTTGATTTGAAAATCATTTGAACCGTATGATAGAAACAAAAAAGTTTGAGCGCACTTACGGCGTGCGATTTGGTAAATACACTGAGCGGGCACTTTGTACTTCGTGGTATATGTTCTTCATATACAAATTACTAAATTTGTATTTGATTTCAAATGAAAAGTAATGATATAATTCAGGCGACAAATTTTATTAGTTAACATTTTATTTTAGCTTGTGCCGTTTATCAAAAAAGTTAATTTTTCCATTTTGAATATATTCTTACCACAAAAATTGATTGCGGGTGTGTAAGTCTTTTTTGAATGCACAATTTTTGTTCATTTATATGTTTTCGTACCTTGCATTGTTTTTTCAAAAATTTGATTTTTTTTTACTGTCAATGTTATTTTCACGAATAAAACAAAAACCACGCATCCTATCGAAACATGAGTCACAATAAATTTGTACCTCTTCCTTGGATGAACAAATTTTGTTTCGGTCATTTTTTCGTAGCTGGTAATATTCGTCTGAAAATTTGATTTTTCTATTTTCAATGCTGTTTTTTACGAATAAAACAAAAACTACGCGTCATATAAAAAAGTGAATGATAAGAAATTTGTAGATCTTCTTTAGGTGCACAATTTTGGTGAGATGATCTTTTCTGGTATCTTGCATAGTTTTACAGCAAAATGGCTTTTTTGATTTTTCATTAATTTTTTGTGCGATCAAAATTTGAATTTTTTATTTTTCAAAAAATTCAAAAAGTTGTTATGAAAATATTATAGGGTGTTCAGAAATGAACGTTTTTCTCCTCTTGACTTTTTTTCATATCGTGCGTTTTTCGGCTTAAAATGTTCATTTTCGTTTGTTTTTTGGAATTTTGAAAATGCTATAACTCCAGTAATTTTTTTTTTTTATCACGAAAAGTCATAAGAATATTTTGTTCGTCATTTTGCGTACTACTAATAACCGTACATAGAATTTTCAAATCTTCCAAAAAAGTGGTCTCAAAAATTTTCAAAATGTGCTCACTTTTTGGATTTTCATCCAAAATAGCTGGTTACGAACTCGTTCTCTATTTTTCGGCCATAAAAAAGTGTGCCAAAGCTCAATCAAATCTGATCATTTTTTCGAAAGTTATCGTGGCTACAGACAGACAGACAGACAGACAGACTACAGACAGACAGACACCTTCGTAAAAATCGTTTTTTCTAGCTCAGGGGGTCTCAAAACGTGGAGATTTGATGAAAATCGACTATGTCAAATTTTACATAAAACCAATACCTTCTCATTAGAATGAGAATGTAAAAATAGAAGAAAGTATAAATTAATAATGTATTCTGAGCAAAGCGCGTAAATTAAGATGGGCGGGGCATCTAGCAAGAATGGGCAATGAAAGAACAGTGAAGCAAGTTTTAAGAGGGAAACCGATTGGCAAGAGACCTCTAGGCAGACCGAGAATCAGATGGGAGAAAAATGTAAGGGATGATCTAAAAGAACTAGGACATGATTACTTAAACTGGATGGAGGATGCACAGGATAGAGATGCGTGGCGGTTTCGGGTAGATGAGGCGATGAACTTTCGAGTTCGAATCGCTAATCGATTATAATAATAATTCTGAGCAACTCACACAAAATTACATGAAGAATTGGCATATTTAAAGAAGTTTTGTCAATTTTTCATGTAAAACTAAAAAAAATTTTAATACTGTGTGAGTATTTCAAAATACATCAATAATTTATACTTCTACATTTTTAATTAATTATTTTAATATTTTTATGTTATTCATTCCTGTAATTATTCTCGTATAATTTTTCCTAAGATTTTTTCTACAATCATTCCTATAATTATTCCTATAATAGCGAAAAAATGATAGGAAATTCATTATAGTAAAATCATCATAGGACTATAATGATTTTTCCGCAATCAGCCCTAACCTGTTCTTATCCAGGTATCTTCTCAACCTCTTCATCAACTCCTCTAAGGCCTGCTTGCTTCTTGCCAGCAACACTATGTCATCTGCATACGCTAGTGACCAAATTCTAACCCCTCCTACCCTAACTCTTCCTAAGACTTCGGCCTCAAGGTTACTTTCCATATCCGCGATTAAAATCGCAAAAAGCGTTGGGCTAAGCGGACACCCTTCTCTTAACCCCCTATCCATCCAGAAACCCTCTGAAATCCCCTCTTCTCCTCTTACCTTATCTTTGGTCTCCTTATGTATTTCCGTTACCCTCTCGATCAGGCCTCTCTACACTCCCCTCTTCTCCATCGCCTCCCACAACCTCTCCCTATCCACCGATGGAAACGCGCCTTTGATTTCCACAAAAAACGCATACACTCTCGACACCTTCGCTAATTCTCTATCCACCACGTGCTGCAGAACCTAGATATTGTCGATAATACTCCTACCCGCCCTAAAGCCCGCCTGCGTCTCCAGCAATATTCCTTTCCCCTCGACATCCTTCCGCAGCCTCTCCGCCACCACCATCGCGTATACTTTATACGCCGTATTCATTAGCGTAATCCCTCTATAATTTTCCTGCCTATCCCTATCTCCTTTCTTATACAGTGGCACTATTAACCATTCTCTCCACGTATACCATTAAGCCATTTCCCTTTCGGGGTAGGCGTGACACTACCCGATTCGGGTAGTGTTTCTAGGTTGATAACTTGTAGTAAATAACTACAAGTGTGGGCTCACCACACCCTCCTGAAAATCCCTTCCTCCTTCATACTTTTTTCACTACCTCCTTCAGCCTCTCCCTAACCTCTTGTGTACTAAACAGCCACGCTTCGTTCAATACCCCGTCCAGCCTTGCTGCTTTTGACCTTCTTAACTTCCTTATCTGTTTCTCTATCTCCTCGTCATTTAACTCCTTCATCTCTGCCTCCCTCGTTCTTCAACTCCCGCCATCTCTCTTCCTTG
>CAKNYM010044851.1:0-17704 GCA_932195095.1 Andricus curvator | reverse complement strand
AACGCCCAAAATGTGCATTTGTTTATATAATTTGTTTATAAAATAAACAAATAACACTCAATATTAAATTTAAATGGCCACGTATCATCTTAACGATGAAGGCAAGCGATTTCAGAGCAGAAATATACTTGGAAGACGAATAACCCCTAATATCGATAATTTGTTAATACAATTTGTTTGTAACAATTAACTTTGCAAGTTAACAATTTTTTTATCTTTCTCATACCCCTGTGCATTAAAAACACGGGACGAGAAGTATAAGAAAAATTTTGTCTAGAAGATAAAAAATGAAATTTAAAAAATCGACATTTTTTTCGCTGTTTTCATTAAGGGGGGGGGGGGGTCAGGTTAATTCATGCAAAAACAGGCACATTTTTGTGAATTTTTTTTGACGAAACAAATAAAATGTATGTATTAATGGTAATAGTACATTAAAGTATAACATTCGAAGAATATTGTGTACAATTTTCATGAAGAGATATTTAAAAATACGGCAATGGCAGCATTATTTGGAAGTGTCTCGAAAAAAAAGTTGAATTGCGGTGTCCTTCATAACTCGGTGCTGGATCATCTGAAATCAAAAAATCAAAGTTCTTTCGTAAGATAATAGTTTTCTCCAGGTAACGCTGGGAGGGTTTTTCAAAATTTCAATGTTTCACTTTTTGGGAACACTTTGCAGTGAAAAACGCGATTTTTGCTAAAAAATCGGCTAATTTGTTATTGTGAAATAAAAAATATTAACATATTAAAAAAAAACTCTCCAGCGTTACCTCGTAAATTATATACAGAAATAGTGTTCCAAATTTCAAAAGGATCGGTGCAGTAGTTTTCAGGTTATGAGGGACACCGACTTTGGAAACGTGAGTTGTGGGAAAAACGCTTTAAAGTTTTGAACACTAAAAAATTTGGAATAAAACGTTCATTAACGAGTTTTGTCGGCTTACCTCATACTGAATCATCGATGCCAGGTCCATAAAGGATGTTGCTATCATTTATGATCAGTGGCGTAGCCAGGGGGGGGGGGCTGGGGGGGCCCACCCCCCCCCCCCGAAATTTCGTAATCACGTCTATTATACACTGGAAAACTTCATTCTATTTACAACAGTTTGTGTCTATGTTCTGACAGCTCAGTTATTTGCCATAAATGCTAATGAGAAAGAGGGATTATTATACAGTATAGACACCATTATAAACTGGTGCGTCTATTCTTCATGTTACCTGGGAAAATTAAGGCAGTAAACTGTAGATTTTCACGTTTAAAATTAAGTTAACTCAAAGGCCAGCGCCATAAGACAAGATTTTAGCACACCCAAAATTCAAATATAAGTACAAGCTTTGTCCTAATCCAGAACAACTACCTGAAAGGTAGAAATTCGTAAGCGGATCATAAATTAGGAAGGCCCCTCATTGTAAACTAAAGTGCTCATCAGAATGCATTGGAAATATTTTTTCTCGAATTTGCATGCATATCGCCCCCAAACTTTTTCGAATCCTCCCCACCAAAAAATTCGTATTTTTTAAATTATATTTAGAGGTTCCGCAAGCCCCATGAAGTTTAACACATATTTCCCATAAGAAAAAAGACGTTTTTGTAAGTTTTATTCAGAATCGTCAATATTAGGTGTATCGAGTTGAAACTCAACATTTCTTTTAACAGTTAGCAATAGAATACGAATAAAAACTCAATTTTTAAATATCACCACCATAAGTCTGTTTTATAGGGTCCCAAAAACCCCATAAGTGAAAAATTGTGTTTCGCGAGTTTCTGGCGCTAAATATAATTTTTTTGCGGTTTTTTGAAATACAAATTGTTTATAATACATACAATCCTACTTCATACTAATAACTATAAGTTTAAATGAATTGTTTAAACAATTTATTATTGTTTTTAGCAATTTTCTCTTAGAATAGATTTGAAAATTCGCGGTTTTTCGGAATTTTCAACTTATTTTAATTTTTTCAATTAGAGCAAGGCAATGATCAATTAAATTCACCAGAAATTTCTTAAATAATTCATTATTATTTATAATTATATTATCTCAGAATAATGATAGGAAGTTACAGTTTTTTCTGAAATTTTTCACTTCTGATCGAATTTTCAATTGGAGTCAGATAATAATTAATTCAAGTTAACAAACATAATTGTTTAAACAATTTATTATTATTTTTAATAATATTTTCTTTCAATAATGCCAGAAATTTGCGGTCTTTTCTGAAATATTCCAATTTTTATTCACTTTTCGCTTCGAGTGACTTAATAATTAATTTTTGTCAACTTTTTACTTAATGAGATAATAACTAATGCAAGTTAATAAACATAATTTTTTTAACAGTTTATTATTGATTCTAACTGTCTTCTCTTAGATAATTAGAAAGTTGCGGTTTATTTTAAAAAATTTTAACTTTAATTTGTCTTTTTAGTTATGAACATATAATAAATAAACAATATAGAGAGAATCATTTCTTAAACAATCTCTTTCTTTTTTGTTATTATATTTGTCTGAAATAAAATAGATATTTGAAACATTCTTCAAATTTTCTACACATATATCATATTAAATATAAATTTTCCTTGAGAGCTTTTTTGTTTAAATTAATATTATTATTTATTATTTGTGGGCGTCCGCATGACAAATTTTCTAAGTCAGGGTCAAGATTATTATTTTTTTATTTAAGTGGCGAATAATACTAATACCTATACTGCATTTTTTACACTATATGTATGTCCTGAAAGCAAGCGGAAATGGGTATATTTCATTTTCAAAGAAAAATTGTAACATGTGCCCCGGCGACACGTTTTTAAACCTAAAGGGTTCGTCTTGGGCTTAAAATGCCGGGAGCTTATCCGGTTATATGATTCTGTATGTAAGTCCATATCGGCCATAAGGATCATTTTCATGCGGACGCCCACATTTGTTCCTAACTAAAAAGGCAAAGAAAAGCTGAAAAATTATGAGACGATAGTTATAAACCATGATAAGTGTTCAAACAATTATGATTATTAACTTGCAATTATTATTGTCTCCTAAGTATAAAGTGGACAAGAAGTTAAATTTTTTAGAAAAAACCACAACTATCTAGCATTATTATAGGAGAATATAGTTATAAACAATAATAATTTAATTAAACAATTATGTTTGTTAAATTTCATTAATTCATACCTCGCTCTAAGTGAAAAATTGACAAAAAGTGAAATTTTTTAGAAAAAACCCGCAGATATCTAGCATTAATATAGAAGAAGATAGTTATAAACAATAATAATTTCTTTAAAAAAATATGTTTGTTGAATTGCTATGATTATTACCTCGCTCTAAGTGAAAAGTTGACAAAACGTGAAAAATTTCTGAAAAAACCGCAATTACATAGCCTTACTATAGAAGATAGTTGTACCTAATAATAATTTTTTTTAACAATTATGTTTGTTGAATTTCATCAATTATTACCACACTCTAAGTGAAAAATAGACAAAAAGTGAAAAATTTCAGAAAAAAGTGCAACTTTCTAACATTCTTCAAAGAGAATAGTATTAAAAACAATAATAAATTGTTTAAACAATTATCTTTGTTAACTTCAATATTAAGCAATTTTATTTTTCGGATACCCTTATTTGCCCTACTTCCCTAAGGTCAGCCCCCCCCCCCCGAAAAAAATTCCTGGCTACGCCGCTGTTTATGATGTCCACACGTGCTAAAAGAGCTGGACTTGAGAAATTTCCCCTCGCTGCCGACCTCTGCGCTACAGTCTCTACACTGACTAAATATACAGTACGCTAAGTCATGTTGGAGACGCGGTTGCTTAAACCGCTGTATCTTCGTTAGTTTTACTCCGATTCATCTCAAATTTTCACACAATATTCTTGGAAGGTTCTCCATTCAGAAAATCAAATTTAAAAAAATGCAAAAAAAAAAGTTTAAATACCTTATCCCCCCCCCCCCTTAACATAACAATTAAATAAACAAAAAAATAAAAAATCTACTCTCACCATTTTCTGAAAAATTTATTTCTGAATTTAAAAAAAAAAAATCAAAAATCGGTGCATAATTACGTTCTAAATGTCATTTTGAACCTCGTTTTCCAATTTCACCCCACTGTGCGGCGTTGTAAAGTATCGCGTGTGATCGCATGTATGAAATATTTCATCACGGTGCTTTTTGCAGTGTACATATTTTGAAGAGTGTGTGCGACTTTTCGAGAAGCAGGACAATGGTAACTTATATACTTTCTTTCATGATGCTTGGATAGGAAAATCGTCTCTTTCTTCAATGCATGGAAAATATAATGGGTAAACGCGATATTTCCCCCGCGTGTGGTTTTGAAGAAAGATACGATTTTCCTATCCAAGTCTATCTTACATAAATTTCATATGGGGCTACGCATAAATTGCGTAAAGTCTTTTAGGGGGGGGGGGGTCAAGGATTTTTCTATCCCATCTTACAGAAACATTTTTTACATAAGATATTTGGTTGTAAATTCAATCATTTTGTTCAAATGTCATCCTTTTTTATTGAAAATTCAACTGTTTTGTTAAAAACTCGACTTTTTGGCTTGAAAATTAGACAATCAGATTGAAGTTCTTCCTTCTTGACTAAAAATTTTTATTTTATTCAAAATAGAACTTTCTTCATGTAAGTTCGTCTCTTTGGTTTGAAAATTCATTTTCTTTGGAGAAATTTCATACTTTTTGGTTGAAAATACAACTGTTTTGTTAAAAGTTATCTGTTTTGGTTGAAGATGAGCTACTTTGTTTCAAATTCATTTTCATCATTGAAAATTCAACCATTTTGTTGAAAATTTGTTTTGTTTATTGTTGAAAATTTAAAATTTGTAGTAGAAATTTCATATATATTGTTAAACATTCAACTTTTATGGTAGAAAATCTTTTTTTTTTGTTAACATTGCTACTGCTTGGTTGACAATTAATCTGTTTTAGTTGAGGATTAAAGTTTTTTGTTGAAAATTCCTCTTTATTGGTTAAATTTCAATATTTTTTATTTTTAATTAAAATTATTTTTGACTGAAAAAGCAACTATTAAATTTTTTGTTGAAAATTTCATCTTGTTGGATTAAAAATTAATTGTTTTAACTAAAAATTCATCTATTTGATTGAAAATTAAACTGCTTTGTTGAAAATTACTTTTTTCCTTGAAAATTTATATTTTCCGGTTAAAAATTCAACTCTCTTGTAGAAAATTCGCTTTTTTAATTAAAAATTATTGTTTTCGTAATGAAAAGGCCACTGTTAGATTTTTGGTTAAGACGTGATCTTTTAAACTTTCGAAATTCAACTATTTGGTTGGACATTTTTGTATTTTGTCCACAATCCGTGATTTTTTTCGTAAAAAAGTAATTTTCCTGGTTGAAAATTCAACGTTTTTGTCCAAAGCTTGTCTTTTTCGCTTGAAAATTCAACATTTTTAATGATTTTTTTTCCTTTATTGGCTGAAAACCTTTCTTGGTTCAAATTTCATCTCTTGAAAATTCATCATTTTGATTTGACAATTCATCTCTTTGGTAGTAATTACATATATTTTTGTTAAAAATGCAACTTTTTGGTTAAAAATGAATCTGTTTTGGTTGAGGATTACACTATTGTGTTAAAAATTCGTCTTTTTTGGTTGCATTAAACTGTTTTTGATTTAAAATAAGAATCTTTTCTTGGCTAAAACTATTAGATTTTTTTATTGGGAATTCATGTTTTTTGGTTCAAAATTCAACTACTTGGTTGAAAGTTGAACTACTTTGTTAATTTATAAGAACCTGTAAGATTTTATCAAAAACCTCCGCCTCACCCAAATCGTTTTACGTTACTTTTCGATTACCCCTAAATAAATTTTCGAGAAAAATGTCGGAAAATATTACGTAAGATAGCCCCCCCCCCCTATCTCACGTACGTGTTTCAACTTTCAGAAAACAACTTACTGGATAGCTTTTCCTGTTTGTTCCCGTTTTCGGTTCCCTAAATTTCTGGCCCAATCGTAACATCAAAACGACTTAAGTATTCTATAGAGGAATAGCAGTTGCTATTTTTACAGAGGAATAGCAGTTGCTATTTCTATAGAGGAATAGCAATTGCTATTCCTATACAGCATATTCATTAGTTTCGTTATGGGCAGCCCTATACCAGCTATTCAATTTACGACTATCATAAGTGTCTGTTCGATATAATAATAATTATTATTATACCATTAAGCCATCTCCCTTTCGGTGTAGGCGTGACTTGCTCAGTTGGAAAATAGTAGTGTGTAGATGGGTATATAGGTATATGGTAGATAGGTATATAGGTGTAAGGTATAGATATTTTAGATTGATCTAGAATTCTCGTGTTATTTATTTAAATGACACGTTCGTTCCGCAACACTGCTCCGACCCAGATTGCTGATCAATCTCTCTAGCGATCACCCCAAGTGAAGAGCTTCACAACATTTTTATATGTGGTTCCCCACTTGGGCCCATTAGTATCCAAGGTCTTTGTTTCAGGCGTCATTCACTCTATTGTTACTCTGTTTACAAACTATTTGTCGCCACACTTTTCTGTCCTGGTACACTACTCTAGCTTCCTTCACGTCCGTGCATTTTTTCATGCAAGCTCTCGTGTTTCTATGCTTTCTTATGTCTCATTCCCAGATTCTAACCATTCTTTCGGCGGTCTACCTGTGGGCATTCTGCCATTTACTTTACCTTTATACACTTGTTTGATCAGTCGTTCATCTTTCATTCTTAAAGATGTCCGAACCATCTTTACTGATTTCTTTCCCATATGTCAACTAGTGTCTCTCCTGTACCACATTCTTTGAGTGTTATCTCGTTTCGGACTTTGTCCATCAGTGTTTTTCCGCATATTGTGCGTAGAGGTTTCATGCCAATCGCGTTAATTTTACTCCTGTCCCTTTCTTTACAGGTCCATGTCTCGCTACCGTATAGTACAGTCGGTACGAATATAGAATTATGTATGGCCATTTTAGCTTTTTTTGATATGTTTTTATTTCTGAGAATGGACCCAGCTCTACCGATAACGTGTGTATCCTTATTTATGCGCGTATCTAACTCCCCATCTATTTTTCCGTCGCTAGTGAATAGGCTACCCAGATATACGTACTTGTCAACTTGTTCTAATCTCTCATCATTTAGGACAATGTTGCACATTGTTTTTTCAGTTTTTCCTTCAAACACCATGATTTTTGTTCTATTTACGTTAATTGTAGGCCCATGTTCTTCATGCTTGTATTAAGATTATTTAACATTCTTTGCAAGTCCTCGATTGATTCTGCCATAACAATCTTGTCATCTGCGAAAGCTAACCCACGTACCTTCACTGTTTCGAGATCTACACCTTCTTCGTCGAAGAGAGCCATTCTTAGACACTTATCCATAAATATGATAAATAGCCATGAGGACATAACTCATCCTTGTTTCACGCCTTGCATAATATCGAACCAGTCACTCAGTTTCCCATTTACCCTTACACTCGCTTTACTACACGGAAAGAAATTTTAGACAGTTGCTGCGTTCGCAGTGGTAGAACAGCGCAATCACGATGCCAAAGCGACGGCAACGCCAACTTTGGGAACGTGTCGGCCTCATAAAGTTAGTACAACGTTGCTCTCTTCTATCAGGGCACACTGCTGCCCCTAAGTAGAGAACGCAGTCGACTAATGTTGTAAAAGTAGCCGATCGGCGCCGATCTTAATTTTTCATTGCTGCTTTCTTATTAATAATTAATAATTATGAGTATAAGACATATATTTTTAATTAGAGTGCTAATTTTTAAATTCTAACACATGTATTTAGTTTTATTTATTGTAATTTTTATGGAAAAGATTAAATTAAGAACTTCTAACATTAATTATCTAAATAAAAAACTTTTAACTTCCAAACAAGTAAATTTAAAGAGGCTGTAATTTAAAAATGCATGTTTTTTAAAATTAGATCGATAAAATTATTTATTTTGCTTCTAAAATTTACTAAATTATATATATATATATATATATATATATATATATTTTAAATTTGAAAAAACAAAAAAATGTTAAGTTACTCCTATTTTTTACTGATTCTAGAAAATGAACTTTAATATTATAGTGAAACAAGGAAAGACTTTTTGAGTTTTTTCAGACCCACAAATATTATTTGTTTTAAATAATTTAACAAATAAGGTGTGATGTATTTAACTCAAAAGAATGGACTGCCTCAACCAAACCAATATTCGTAAAAGCATTTATACTAGAATTTTAAGCAATATCTTGTTATCAATTATCAATCTACAGGTCGGTATTAAAAAAATTGATTGCTTTTAAATTTCAAAGATCTTGAAAGTTAAATTTCAAACCTGAAGTTTTCAGTTTTAAAAATTGGATTGAAATTTAAATTGGCTGGCACGTTTCTATTTCATTACGTATACTAAAGTCGTTAAATGAAGACACGAATGAGCCTACAACTATACGGAACATCACTTAAATTTTTGAGGTTATGATTTTTGTACATTTCTGTTGTTAAATAGTGATACTTTCATTTAATTTTTTCGAAGCGAAGTCAAGTTAATCAGTGTACGCTTTCCCCAATCAGAGTATTTAAAATATAATTTATTGTAGCAAGAGAAGAAAAATGCAATCCATCGACAAATTAATCAATCGAACCAAACATAACCGTTTTAGAATATATGAAGTCAGTCTCTTAATGAAACATGCACTTATAAATTATAATATTGAAATAAGAATTTAAAATCCATATAAGCATCAGTATATACATATATATTATATCCAAACAAATATATCTATAATATACATGTTGTAGGTTATGTCCATCTACTCGGTGGGTTTCCTATCACCACTACGTAGCGCGTCCTCAGGTTGCGGATAGAGGAACGGCCCGTAAGGCTGAACAGCCCCCAAGGTTAACTGCGAATACAAGAATAAGCAGTCGCGGACAGCCGATAGGAGCCAGTCGTGGGTGTGGTGAATCTAGCACTGGTAAAAAATAGGTACACGACAACCATGGCTTGGGGGGACCCACCCATTCGCGTTCATACACAATGGGTGGGTTCTGGCAAGCCAAGGTGCAGCGTGTACCCACCTAGAAACTATACCCGAACCAAAACTAAAAATCTTGTAAGGGAAAAATCCTGCTGCCCATTGGACACTGCAGCGTTGACACTGCCCGCTAGGGATGTGTGGAATGATTCGCCTGCATAGGGCCAAAGGGGTATTGATGCCAGTAGGCGCGCTGCCTTGCAGGGGGACGTTAGGGTACGAGGATGAAACTGTAATGTGTCTGACGACAAGTTGACATGGTCCTTGTCAGAGTCGGAAAGCTCCCATACTTAGACCTAGGGAGGTATGGGGGTTATCACTCCTGGGACAGTGGACTCACCTACGATCGGAATAGGATCCTAACGTGCGGATTATCTTGAAACTACCATGGCTAACTTGAAAAAACAAAAAACTACAGTTAAAGATCTAAGGGTGGGAACTCTAAACGCGCGTAGTCTAAAAACTGGCCGATTTAGCGAACTCATTAAGATAGCAATTGAATACAAAACTGACGTAATAGCACTTCAAGAAACCTGCTGGTCGGGCGATTTCGCGTCAATTTCTAGGGATGACTATACTTTTCACTGGGGAGGAGCTAAGGGGCAAAGACTGGGGGCTGGTTTTCTTATTAATAAACGAATTTCGCAAGCACTTATCGACATGCAATTCATTAACGACCGGTTATCATACATTGTACTAAAGGGTAATTTCAGCAAACACGTATTAATCAATGTGCACTGCCCCACCGAGGACAAAGACGAAGACACTAAAGATCTTTTTTATGAAACAATCGAGCAGGTTTTTGACAAGTTCTCAACGTTTGACGCAAAAATAGTATTGGGGGATTTCAACGCGAAAATTGGAAAAGAACCAATGTATAGGCCTACAATAGGATCAGAAAGTTTGCATGACGTCAGTAATGATAATGGAACCAGAGTAATAAACTTTGCAGCTTCAAAGAACCTCGTTGTCAAAAGCACATATTTCAAGCATAAAAATATACATAAGGCCACCTGGACATCACCAGATGGTAAAACTCACAATCAGATTGATCACGTTCTAATAGACAGAAGACGTCATACAAACATTCTCGATATAAGATCGTATAGGGGAGCGGATTTAAATTCAGACCATTTTCTCGTGATAGTAAAACTAAGATCTAGGCTAGCGTTAAGTAAGAAAACAAGCCGCACAGAGCCAACAGTTCGTTTCAATATAGATAAGTTCAAAACAGCAACAGAAACATTAAATTACCAAGTTGAGATTTCTAATAGTTTCGACGCTCTCCAAGAACAGAGAGACGATAACAATAATCACGAGGAGGACCCGGAAACCCTGTGGAGCAATACGAAAAAGGCGATAAAGGCAGCCGCGAAACTTACGATAGGTTTTAAGAAAGTAACCAAAAGCAAACCATGGTTTGACGAAGAGTGCAAACTCTGGTTTGAGAAACGTCGGAAGGCCAGACTAAGTAGTTTACAAAATAAGTGCGATCAAACACATAAGAAATATCTCGAGATTAGCAAAAGTACAAATAGGCTCTATAGATCCAAGAAAAGGGAGTGGGAAAAGAATAAAATACTAGCAATAGAAGCGCATAATAAACAAAATAACCCGCGTGAGATGTACAGGGGAATCAATTTTATAAAGAAAGGCTTTCAAAGTAGAACGGAAGTAATGAGGGACGAAAATGGCAATCTAGTAGCCGATGCGACAGAGAGACTGAATTTATGGAAAGATTATTTCGATAAACTGTTAAATGTACGCGAAGCCCCCGTTGAAGGTAATCTCGGCGAAATCCACACTGCTGATCTATTAATTAACGATCCTACTGATATAGAAATAGAAATGGCCATAAAGAAGTTGAAAAATAACAAAGCCGCGGGCATTGATGACCTACCGTCAGAACTGATAAAAAATGGAGGCCCTTGCCTCACAAGGCAAATTTGTAAATTGATACGCGCAGTTTGGAAAACAGAACGCATGCCGGAAGAATGGAATACCTCTATCATTATTCCCATCTTTAAAAAAGGCGATAAAACTAACTGTAACAACTATCGGGGAATTTCACTTGTGCCTTCGTGCTACAAGATCCTGTCTAATGTTATCCTAAGTAGACTAACTCCTTTTGCCGAGGAAATCATTGGGGATTACCAGTGTGGATTCCGCCGAAACCGATCTACAAGCGATCAAATGTTTACAATTAGACAACTGTTAGAAAAGAAATGGGAATTTAAAGAAGCAGTACATCAGCTATTTATCGATTTTAAAAAAGCTTACGACTCTATTATACGCGCGCGAATGTACTGGATCCTAGAGTTCTTGGGTGTGCCAAGAAAATTAGTTAGACTTATCGAAATTTGCTTAAGCGGCAGTAAGGGTAGAATACGCGTAAACGGTAGTTTATCTGAAGAGTTTTCGATCCGCGATGGCCTGAAACAGGGCGATGCACTTTCGTGCGTCCTTTTTAACTTAGTTTTAGAATACGTGGTTAGGCAAGTGCAGGCGAATCCGACCGGTGCTACCCTCAATGGGGTAATACAAATTCTTGGATATGCGGATGATCTCGACGTACTAGGGGATGATAAAGAAACGGTAGCTAAAAATGCAGAAATCTTGATCGCAAAAGCCAAAGAGATTGGCTTGGAAGTTAGCGAATCGAAGACAAAATATATGACCGTCGTCAGGTCCAGACAAAGTAATCAAGACGGGGATCTAATGGCCGGAAATATGAAATTCGAAAGGGTTAACGAGTTTAAATACCTCGGGTCTATTATAACTAGCGAAAATAAGATTAAAACGGAAATCAATGCGCGGCTACACGCTGGCAATGGGTGCTATTATGCAGCAAACACGCTACTAAAATCGCGATCGCTATCTAGAAACATCAAAGTAAGAATTTACAAAACGATAATAATGCCGGTCGTCATGTACGGGTGTGAAACGTGGGCGCTGACGAAAGGAGAAGAGAATAGGTTTAGAGTTTTCGAGAATAAAGTACTTAGAAAAATCTATGGTCCAAAAAGGGACGAAGAGACCGGCGAGTGGAGAAAACTGCATAATGATGAGCTGCACGCTCTCTACGGGTCAGCAAATATTAATAGAGTAATGAAAGCGCGTAAATTAAGATGGGCGGGGCATGTAGCAAGAATGGGCAATGAAAGAACAGTGGCGCAAGTTTTAAGAGGGAGACCGACTGGTAAGAGACCCCTAGGCAGACCGAGAAACAGATGGGAGAAAAATGTAAGGGATGATCTAAAAGAACTAGGACATGATTACTTAAACTGGATGGAGAATGCACAAGATAGAGATGTGTGGCGGTCTCGGGTAGATGAGGCAATGAACTTTCGAGTTCGAACTGCTAATCTATAATAATAATAATAATAGGTTATGTCCATTACTTACCCCTAAAGATTTCGTGAAGGCTACGAAAATACTGATATTTTTTGTAAAACTGCTCCATTGATATTCCTTTATGTGGACTTTACCTCATTACAGTTATTTAAACTACTCTAAAACTTAAAAATAAAAGCGAGAGATGCGCGAAACCGCCCGTCCGTCTTTGAAAACGATGCGAAAGCGCGACTACTATATCACGTTTGAGGTCTGTTGCTGTTTCAAAAATCTGATGCAACATACGCGCCACACAGGGAACGTAACGTTCCCTGACTGAGAGAGCAGCCGTCATAAACAGAGGGGGCATTGTAGCCCTACAGTTTAACGCAGCAGAGGTACGTGTGAGTGCCGCTGCTGTACAAAATTTCTTTCCGTGTACCTGTATATATTGTTTTTATTGCTTGTAGGAGCCACCCATTGACTCCGACTTTTTCTAGGTCAACAAATGCACAGAAAACTTTCTTTTCTACTCTCAAACTTTTTTCTGTGATCTGTCTTAAGCTATTCTGATTAAAGATTGAAAATTTACAGAAACCGGAAGTGCGAATAGAGTTTCAAAATAAGTTAAGCGAACGCATAGATAGGACAACTTGGGAAGCGCTTACGAGCAATAAAGATATAGAGGGCGCGTGGGCTTTATTACGGGATATCATTGTTAAAACTGCAATTGAAGTGTGTGGTACGGCAGTGGTAGGAAGAAAGTCTGGTGATGCATGGTGGAATGATGAAATTCAAGCAGCCCAGCGAGAAAAGAAAAAAGCGCACAAGAGAACATTAAACATGACAGGTCTTAGCGACGAGGAGAGAAATAGACTCAAAAATGATTACAAAGACAAAAAGAGGAAAATGAAACGACTAGTCAAGGAGAGTAAAGAAAAAATCAGAACAGAAGAAGAGAACAAAATACAAAACGGCTTTGGAGGAATAATGAAACTACTATATAAACAGTTGAAGGAAAGTAAAAGTACAGAGTTTGCTAGCATGAGAAACAGCAAAGGTGAAATGCTATATGATATAGACGGGATAGTAGACGCTTTAAAAGACTCTTTTAAAGAACTATTAGGAGGTGAAGATATAGGACAACAAAACTACGACATAGAACATAATGCATTAGAAAACCCAATTGAAAAAGTCTGTGTCACTGAGGTCCGAGACATAATTAAGAACTTGAAAAACGGTAAGGCTGCTGGCATAGACAGTATTAGTGCTGAAATGCTCAAATACGGTGGCGAGTACATACCTCACAGGTTGTGCGAATTAATAAATTTATGTATCGAGACGGGGAAAGTCCCAGACGATTGGAAAAAAGCGATTATCGTACCAATATACAAAAGAAAGGGAGATAAAAACAACTGCAGTAATTACAGAGGTATCAGCCTACTAAGTACCGTAAGTAAAATATACTCAAAAATACTTATTCGTAGGGTAATGGAAATCACAGAAGAAAACATATGGGAAGTCCAAAGTGGATTTATGCCAGGAAGATCATGTACAGATCAGATATTTAGCCTAAGACAGATCACAGAAAAAAGCTTGAGAGTAGGAAAGAAAGTTTTCTGTGCATTTATTGACCTAGAAAAAGCATTTGACACGGTAAATAGAAGTAAACTTTGGGAAGTTCTTAAAGAATACGGAGTAAATGGAGGGCTCCTGCAAGCAATAAAAACAATATATACAGGTAGTAAAGCGAGCGTAAGGGTAAACGGGAAACTGAGTGACTGGTTCGATATTACGCAAGGCGTGAAACAAGGATGCGTTATGTCCTCGTGGCTATTTATCATATTCATGGATAAGTGTCTAAGAACTGCACTCTTCGACGAAGAAGGTGTAGATCTCCAAACAGTTAAGGTACGTGGGTTAGCTTTCGCAGATGACAAGATTGTTACGGCAGAATCAGTCGAGGACTTGCAAAGAATGTTGAATAAACTTCATACAAGCATGAAGGACATGGGACTCAAAATTAACGTAAATAAAACAAAAATCATGGTGTTTGAGGGAAAGAGTGAGAAAACAATGTGCAACATTGTCCTAAATGATGAGAGATTAGAACAAGTTGACAAGTACGTAAATCTAGGTAGTCTATTCACTAGCGATGGAAAAATAGATGGGTAGTTAGATAGGCGCATAAATAAGGGTAAACAGGTTATCGGTAGAGCAGGGTCCATCCTAACAAATAAAAACATATCAAAAAAAGCTAAAATGGCCATACACAATTCTATATTCGTACCGACTGTACTATACGGTAGCGAGACATGGACCTGTCAAGAAAAGGACAGGAGTAAAATTAACGCGATCGGCATGAAACCTCTGCGCATAATATGCGGGAAAACACTAATGGACAAAGTCCGAAACGAGACAATCCTCAAAGAATGTGGTGCAAAAGAGACAATAGTTGACACATGGGAAAGAAATCAGTTAAGATGGTTCGGACATCTTGAAAGAATGAAAGATGAACGACTGACCAAACAAGTGTATAAAGGTAAAGTAAATGGCAGAATGCCCAGAGGTAGACCGCCGAAAGAATGGTTAGAATCTGTAAATGAGACATTAATCCGTAGAGACATAAGAAGCCATAGGAACACAAGAGCTTGCATGAAAAAATGCATGGACGTGAAGGAAGCTAGAGTAGTATGCCAGGACAGAAAAGTGTGGCGACAAATAGTTTGTAAACAGAGTGACAGTAGAATGAATGACGCCTGAAACAAAGATCTTGGATACTAATGGGCCCAAGTGGAGAACCATACATAACAATTTTGTGAGGCTCTTCACTTGGGGTGATCGCTAGAGAGATTGATCAGCAACCTGGGTCGGAGCAGTGTTGCGGAGTAAACGTGTCATTTAAATAAATAACACGAGAATTCCAGATCAATCTAAAATATATATACCTAACACTTATATACCTATCCACCTCATACCTATATTCCTACCTACCTTATACCTTTATACACATATGCACACTACTATTCTCCAACCGAGGAAGTCACGCCTACCCCGAAAGGGAAATGGCTTAATGGTATAATAATAATAATAATAACATGATCTTCCTGGCATAAATCCACTTTGGACTTCCCATATCTTTTCTTCTGTAATTTTCATTACCTTACGAATAAGTATTTTGGAGTATATTACTTACCGTGCTTAGTAAGCTGACACCCCTGTAATTACTGCAGTTGCTTTTATCTCCCTTTCTTTTGTATATTGGTACGATAATCGCTTTTCTCCAATCGTCTGGGACTTCTCCCATCTCGATACATAAATTTATTAATTCGCACAACCTGTGAGGTATGTACTCGCCACCGTATTTAATCATTTCAGCGCTAATACTGTCTACACCAGCAGCCTTGCCGTAATTTATTAAAATATTTAATTCGTTCAAAATTGTTGTAAACTTCTAATATTTGAACAATTTGTGAAATCATCTGATGAATTTAATCTATCGTTAGTGATTTTGATAAAACATCTAGTATACGCTCGCTAATGTGTTCTCAAAAATTATTCCTCGCAAAAAGTACCAGAACATATAGAGATTGGCAATGAAACATACAGAAATACCCGCACAATTTAGACATTTTTGTATGCTTCATTACCAATTCAGTAACTTTCGGGTACATGTGGAGAATAATAATTTCTGAGATCAACGGAATTTTTTGTCAAATGAATACTTACCAATTATTCATAATAAGACGCAATTTTGAAAAAAATCCATTTTTAATTTTTTTATAGATAACTTACAATGTCCTATCAAAGCCCTTTAAATATAAAAATAGGATCTTTTAGTTTTGAAGAAATGATTGAAAACGTACGCTCATATCCCAAAGAGCACCCTAGAGTCTGAACTCTGAGGTTCATGGATACGAGCGTACGTAGGATTTAATAGAATTATTTCTCGAAAACTAAGAGAAATCCCATTTTTATATTTAACGGACTTTTGGAGGGCATTGCAAGCTATCTATAAAAAACAAATCACTCAAAAATAGATTTTTTCCTAAATTCAGTTAAAAATATATTTTTGAAAAATCCACCAAGGTTTTGAAAATTGGGTTTTCAAAATATATTCCTTCAAAATGACGTCTTACTTATGAGTGATTAAAAAAATCTCAATATCCTTACAATCTACAAAAGATATGAGAGTTACAAAAAAGGACAAAATTTTTAAATTTCTAATATCTCTTAAGTTTTTTGGAATTGTTCTAAAATTATTTTAGAGTAGCGTTACAAACTTAGGTAACGATTAGTACGTTTCCTGATGGATGATAAATGTTTACATGTTCTTCCACTTAAGTACAAACTGGATTAATAGAAACCAATAGGAAAATCCATCCATTTTGGTTGAAAAGATTAATATTATATTTTTGTTTTGGAATTCATCTCATTTGATTTGAAACTTTACTATTTTGTTGAAAATTTAATTATTGTCTAGAAAATGCAACTGTTTTGTTCAAAAGTGTTTGGTAGGAAAAACTCCACCACTTGGTTAAATTTAAACTACTTAGTTAGAAATTAATTTTTTTGGTTGAAGACTCATCTTATTGATTGAGAATTGAACAATTTCATTGGAAATTCGTTTCAATTTTTTATTGAAAACTAATTTTTTTAACTGAAAATTTAACTGTTCCATTCTTGATTCAAAACTGATCTTTTTCACTTAAAAATTACACTATTTGGTTAAAAACTTATCTTTTTCAGTTAAAACTGCAATTATTTAGTTGAAAATTCTTCTTTTTTGATAGAAAAATGAACTTCTTGGTTCAAAAATTAATCTTTTTGTTTGAAAATTCTATTTTTTTTAAATTTTTAATTCTTTTCGTGAAAACTCATTTCGTTTCTTGAAGGTTCATGTTTTTAATAGAAAATTAATTTCTTTGTTTGAAAATGTAACTATTTTATTGAAACTTCGTTTTATTTTTTTATTTAAAACTAATTTTTTTACCTGAAAATTTAACTATTCAATTTTTGATTGAAAATATATCTTGCAGTTAAAAATTCAACTATTTCGTTAAAAATTTATCTTTTTTATTTTAAGCTTCAACTATTTGGTTGGAGATTCATGCGCTTGGTTAAAAATTCATGTATTTTATTGAAAATTTATCTTTTTTTGATAGAAAAGTAAACCTTTTGAATTCTTTGAATTTTTAATTCTTTTCTTTAAAACTTATTTCTTTTGTTGAAGATTCATGATTTTGGTTGAAAATTTATTTCTTTGGTTGAAAGTTCAACTATTTTGTTAAAAATTCGTTTTTTTTTTGGTTGAGAATTAATTTTATAACGGAAAATATAACTAT
>CAKNYM010044850.1:14254-39589 GCA_932195095.1 Andricus curvator | reverse complement strand
TCTAGGACAGAAGGAGCAGAAGCGGATGACGTACACGTTCTAGTTGCATCGGGATTGTATGCTTTAAGGCAGCGTTTCCCAAACTACTACCGCGGGTAGATACCCTAACGCCCGGTAGGGGGATGCCACCCCGGGCCCGGTAGCTCGGCAGGCTCCCCGCTGCGAGCAGACGGCTGCTTTCGTATACCTGCCACGAGTAACCCTTTCATTGTTAGGAGATAATGACCAGTTACAATAACTGAAATTATAAAGACATGTCTCAATTACATTATAATTAGCTGCATGAAATCCGTGACATAATTTAAAAAAAAACGAAAAAAAAGTTCTTGAAAATCGGTTGATATCTGCACTAATGAAGGAAACATTTACAAATCTTGTGAATATATGAATGGGACCTCTCAGTGTAACAAAAGTGCGATAATTCTTGAAGTTATTATCCGATTTTCTTCTATCTTTTTTTAACGTTTTTGTCATAATCTAACAAATCTAACGCAGCCTATTAAAGTTTAATTTATTATTATTTTAGCAAATTTTCATTTTCCTCAACCGGCTCTAATACTCTAACAATAGGAAGGTCGCGCTAAGCAAGCATCCGCGTCCCAGTGACAGGCGTCCAGTGTCTCCAGTGAAAAAAGTTTGGGAAACGCTGCTTTAAGGAACCACGATCGTAGCTTCCGGAGCCTACAACTTCTCATAATAATATTCTATCAGCGCTAACTAGTAATAACCTATGTATAGAAAATTAGTCAGAATTTTAGGTAAAGAATAGGAATAATTTTTTTTAATTGCAAAGAATTTTAATTTTCAAATCCAAAAAATAAACAGAAGGTATTGTCCAGTCATTTGAAAAGTGTTAAAAGCTTCTTAAAATCTCCTAAAATTATTTAAATTTGAACAAATTTGTTTTTGAAAGTAGTAGGTTTTATGGAAATCAACCATTTTTGTGCAGTGCAATTTTTGTCAGCTTGATAATTTTTGCAAAAGACGACAAAAAAAGCATATTATATTAATCGATGTTACGCATTGTTTATGTATATATTGCAGATTTTACGATACCACGCTGGAAACACCAGTTCTCGTAAGATCACTGAAGTTAAGCATTGTTGGGCGCGGTTAGTACATGGATGGGTGACCGTTCAGGAATACTGCGTGCTGTTGGCCCGTCGTGGGTGTGGTGGGCCCACATTGGTAGTAAATATCCACCTAGAAACACTACCCGAATCGGGTAGTGAGGCAATGAACTTTCGAGTTCGAACTGCTAATCAATGTATCTATGTATAAGTTAGATTATGATAACACGCATGAAATTTCCGTTGCACATTTTTGCATCTCACCCATAGTTTATATGAAACAAACAGAAACAAGTTTTTCAAAAAAGTTTCTTTGAACCCGATTGTAGCCGACATTTATTAAAATTTGAACTTTTTTTCTCATTATGTTAAAGGACCCATCAAGGGAAAAAATGTATCTGAGAATTTTTTTCATCTCTGCAAACATTAATTTAAGTAATAAAAATTAATTTAAAATAAAAGAAATCTGTAAAGATCAAGTGGGATTTAAAATATGAACCAATATTCAAAATATTTCTTTGATTTTCTCGTAAAAAAATGACGAAGGTAATGCAGCATATTCAAATTCCATTCGATAATATTTTACAAAATTTTCATTTTTCTAAACCGACTAAAATCGTGTAACAATGGGAAGGTCTTTCGACCCCCCATGGGTGGAAGATTAGTGCCGGTTGAGCGGACGGTTTCTTGTCTCGTGTCCCCTTGTTTGAGATTAGGGCCAGCAGAGAAAAATCAAAATTTTGTACAATATGAATGAATCCAATTTTAATAAGCTAATTAGCCTCGTTATATTATTACGAGAAAATATAAAAAAAAAGATTGGAAAAAATCGGTTAATATTTTCAATCCGAGGTGATCTTTAAAGATTTCTTTCCTTTCAATTAATTTTTCACTTCTTACATAAATTATGAAGGTATCATACCTGTTATTGTATTATAATAATGTTAAAAGATTAAGATTGTGGTCATTGAATCACAATTGTCACGGAAAATGTGTTTCAGTAGAAGTATTAGCTGTTACATTACTCGTTGAAAACCGACCTTTTTTATTGTACAATTAAACCTGTTGGGTGAACGTTACTGCTTTATTAAAAATGAACTTTTTTGGCGGGCAAATGATCTTTTTCAGTTGGCAATTTGTATATGTTTGATAGAAAACTAATCTTCTTGGTTTGAAATGTCCTCTTTGTTGGTTAGAAATACAACATTGTGGTTGAAAATGTACTTATTTTATGAAAATCCATATTATTGGCTTGAAAATGGAAGTATTGTACAGAAAGTTTTTTTTTTGGCTTGAAAGTTTTACGTTTGTGATGAACTTTTGTTCCTTTTCTGAGTGAAAAATCTGTATTTGTAAAAAAGTCGTCTGTTTGTGTTTGAAATAAATTTCTTTACCTGGAAATGAAAGTTTTTCATTCTTGGTTCAAGATTGATCATTCTTAGTTGCGAGTTCAAGAATTTGGTGGAAAATGCATGTATTACGTAGACTATTCATCTTTGCTGTAGGAAATACGTCTTTTTAGTTTCAAAGTGCATCTCCTCTGGCAGCAAAGTAATCTGTTTTTATTAAAATGTCAACGAAGACATGTTTTTACTACGAATGTGTATGTCCAGGTATTTCAATTCCTGTTTTGCATAAGATTTGCACATAAGAAAAATGTGATCAGTCGGACAGTACATGAAGGTAAAACTGAACCTGCGTTTAATTGAATTCAGCATTGCGACGCCTGCGCACTGGCATGAACTGTGTTAATTAAGAACAGTACAGTCAGTACTTAGGAATCGTACTTGCCATCAAGTTCTTCACCTTTTACCTGTTGCGAAATCGAGACAGTATAGATGATGGATTTAGGTGAAGCCTTTTCTAAATTATTTCGAGGCCAAAGTAGAGGTATACTACAAGCATGACCCTAATATTTTCGCGCAAGCAATGCAAGCACGAACTTTCTACTTTTTCTTTACAGGACGCAATAAAATTGCAAACATGTACATATGTGTGGAAGAAGACTATTTTTCTATAGATTTGTCTGGACATCGACTGTAACGCCTTGCAGATGTTAAATAGAGGTATAAAATAGCATAGAAAAATAAGAAATACTTACCGTGATAAAAGTAACAGGACAAAATCATTATTAATATGCATGCGGACAGAGATATGCATATATTGCACGTAGGGTCGTAGCACACTGTAATTTCGATAAGCTGTAAAAGTTACATGGAAGACGTTTTACTTTCAATATTACACGACTCAAATGGTTATCTGTGAACCCAAAAATACCGAAAGTCACTCATCATTCGGCAAACGTTCCTTTTTATCGTTTGTTGAATGTTGTGTTTTTACGAGTTGGTGACCGCAGACGGACGAATGGCTCAGCCAATACTGGGCAGTTGACTTACTGTTTTCTCATTCGTTAGACTCAGCATGCCCCCACTGCGGATTCCGTCGCTGGAAAATTGGTCTTTGAGCTTTGAACTATTGAAAAAAAAATCTGATTTTGCTTAACTTTTTCGTTACTGTACTTTTTTTCTGAAACTTTTAACTCTTTTTCCACTTTTCAATCGGATCGAAGTAACACTTATTTCAAGTTAACAATAATAATTAATTAAACAATTTTTTATCATTGTTAAGAATACTGTCTTTGCTCAACGTTACAAGGTTGCGGTTTTTTGCTATATTTTTGACTATTTGTCTATTTTTCACTTGGAATGACTTAATATTTAATGAGATTGAGCAACAATAATTGTTTTCAAAAATCATTATTAATGTTAATAACAATCTGCATCTATTGTAATACTCGACAGTTGCTTTTTTTGAAATATTCAACTTTTCGCCCACTTTTCACTCAGTGAGATAATAATAAAAGCAAGTTAACAAAAATAGTTTTTTATATAATTAATTTGATAAATTAATTAATTAATAATTGATTACAATATTAGCGTGAGTTGTAAAAACACTTACCCTACAGAGTATCATAATTTAGAAAATCTACCCCTAGAATGCTTCGCCATATATTGATATTAAATTCTATTAAGAATCATCAGTGTTATTCGAAATAACCCCTAAATTAGGTGTCATCCACCCTTTAATATTATCAATGAATAAGAAATATGTTTATTAATATAACATTTCTGTAAGTAACGGATTAAAATATTTGGTTTGGACAATCAATAATAATATAACTGATTTTTTGTTAACGATGGCACTTGTTCTTATATTAATAAACCCATGTTATTTAAAAACCACCCCTAAAAAACTTTTTATGTTTTATTCAGCAGGCAATTTTAATGATGACACATATAACAGAACTGTTTAAAGAATTTTTATTTAGGTTCAGGCATGTACATATTTCCTTTGAAAATTGCTCAAGGCTTTCGACTTACAATATATCTTCTACGAAATAAAAAATGAATGTACCAAAAATAAATGAAAAGAACAAACAAAATATTGTATTTCACAAGTTGGGTGTGTGATATGATAAAGGTATTATCATTTTGGCATTCGTAATAATAACTGCGCATATATAAAATTATCAGGCATGTATATGAACCATTATCAGGCATGTATATAAACCATTATCAGGCATGTATATAAATCGAAAGAAAAGAAAAATTGTTCAGTTACAAATTTGCTTGTGTTTCTATCGTGTAAAGTATTACTACATAAAATGATAATCAATCCGTTAAATAGAATATCGTTATTGACAATAACGTTAAATACGGAAAAACTCGGCATTCAGCCTTCAGAAATAACACCTGAGGAGGTACATCTACACGATGTAATAGAGGATATTATAAGGAGGAATATGTTTGATTCCTCATTTATTATTGAAAATGTAGTTGACTTACAATTTGGTCATGGGGATAGTCAAATTGACATACAGCCGATTGAAGATAAGGAACAAGAAGAAGAAAACGATTATGGTGAAGTACCAAGTTGTTCATATCAAGAGGAGAAAGTCAATTTCGACTATAAAAAAGAAGCTGTTGACTATTGCAATTCTGGAAAGAAAAAGCGTTTATCTTTTGCATCCGTTCATCAAAGGTTCAAGAAGCTTCGTTCAGAGCGACAATTGAGAATATGGCAAGAACAAGGGCTTTACAAAAGAAGCGTGAATTGGACATGCCATGGTTTAAAGCTGTTGGTTAAATCTGTGTCATCTTTACATGAAACTAGAGATATAGAACAAGAATTCGATGTTTTTAAAAACAATCTAAAATCAGAAATTCTGAGGTATGGGGAAAGCAACATTTTCAATTCCGATCAAAGTGGCTTCAATTTGGAATTACACAGTGGAAGAACTTTGAGCTTTCAAGGAACAAAAACTGTGGAAAATGTTCTTCAATCGGTTTCCTCCACCACGCATAGCTATACAATTCAGCCAACCATATCTGCATGTATGTGCAATTTTCGAAGGAAATATGTACATGCCTGAAACTAAATAAAAATTCTTTAAACAGTTCTGTTATATGTATCGTCATTAAAATTGCCTGCTGAATAAAACTAAAATGCCATCGTTAACAAAAAATCAGTTATATTATTATTGATTGTCCAAACCAAATATTTTAATCCATTACTTACAATCCATTACAACGGCCATACCACGCTGAAAAAACCAGTTCTCGTCCGTTAACTGAAGTTAAGCAGCGTTTGGCGCGGTTAGTACTTGGATGGGTGACCATTCGACTATACTGCGTGCTGTTGGCACATCGTGGGTGTGTGGAGCCCACACTTGTTGTTATTTACTGCAAGAAACTATCCACTTAGAACCACTACCCGAATCGGGTAGTGTCACGCCTACCCTGAAAGGGAAATGGCTTAATGGTTTACTTACTTACTTACCTACTTACAGAAATGTTATACTAATAAATATATTTCTTATTCATTGATAATATTAGAGGGGTGGATGGCACCTAATTTAGGGGTTATTTCGAATAACACTGATGATTATTAATAGAATTTAATATCAAAACAAGATGTTTGCAGCAACAAAGACCAAAATCTTAAACTATATGTCATATGGCGAAGCATTCTAGGGGTACATTTTCTAAATTATGATACTCTATGGGGTAAGTGTTTTTACAACTCAAGCTAATATTGTAATCAATTATTAATTTATTTATTTATTAAATTAATTAATCAATTAGAACAATTTTGTGTAAAAACAATAAATCAAAAACAATGTTACCTTTTAAAACACCAAAAGACTCAACAATATAGAAGGGGTGGTTTCAATCCCTAAATGTGAACGTTTGCCCAAATTTTTTTTTTTCATAGTCTGGGATCCTTTTTTCACCTGCAAAGTAACAAAAAAATTAGCGCCGGACACCAACCTAACCCCCCTTGTTAGTGATCACATTATGTAAGTAGCATAAGAATCTTAGGACACGAAAAATTGCAAATAAAAGTTCTTGAAAGTATATTGAATAAAAATTATAAGAAAAATTTGTTGCATTTTTAAGCTTTTCCATTGCATACCAAAGAGCAGGTACTAAGAACATGAAAAATCGGACATTCATGGTATTTCCGAAAATAAATTTTCCACCAAAAATAGATAAGAAAGTTCAATAACTGGCATAAGTACAGCCGAAAGTCGAAGGCAAAGTGCGATTATTTAACTGTCGTATCTATATTTTAGGATTTTCGAAAAAATGTGATTTTCAGATATATAGCAAGAATGTCAAATTTTTTTTACTTGTTTGACTCTCTGATACGGAGGAAAAACAAGAGAAAAAGGTTCGTACATTGCATTGAAAAAAGTTTCATGAAAATAGTTTTCAAAATATATATAAAGAAGCTATCGCTATATGGACGTAAGAACTGGAAAGGCCCACCCTGGTGGAAAAGTTATATCTACTTTATATGCAGTGGACAAAACACTGATATTTTTCCTTTGTTTTATACAGACAAATTTATCAAGCAAATGAAACATATCACTGTCTTGTCCACTATATATAATCTATATATAATTTTTTTCACCTGGGCAGCGTGACTACTACCACCCCGAACCGATTGTGGGCACCCCCGCACGCTTCTTACGCTAGGTCACTCTAATTCGTACGTCCACGTATCGCCACGTATTCAGCAGCGCTACCCACGTGGGCCATACCGGCGAAAGTTGGGGAAAGTGGCAATCACAATTTTCACCTAAGCTTGACTCAAGCTTGGCACCAACTTTGGTAGACTTGGGCAAAATATTCGCCCAACATTGACTCAAGATTCGTACGCCAACGTATCGTCACGCATTCAGCAGCGCCACCTATTGATCAGCGGCTTCAATACTTTAGACTCAGTAGATAAGAAAGATTTATATTGCAGTGCGCTTCTATACCACCAGAAGGCTTTAGACCGCAGCGACATCTCTCGGAACGCTGGCGTACTAAACGCGTCAAAATACCGGCCAAACTTGTGACAAGTGGCTATAACAATTCTCACCCAAGCTTTACACAAGCTTGGCACCAACATTGGCAGACTTGTACAATACATTCACCCAAGCTTGACCCAAGTTTCGGTGCTATTAGGGTGCTCGTATTTGCGTCCTAACCTGATTGAAAAATAGTAAATTTAATGAATTTTTATACTTATTGATTCATGAAGTGTATTTATTTTATTCTATTGACAATGCTCTACATGCGCGTCCATTCAAATATGTGTGTTATCGAAATTTAGAAATATAACACGAATTTCTTTTTTTATTTCGCGCGCCGTAAGTGGCCATTTGTGTTTACCAGTGCGCAGAGAGCAAATTCTTAGTAGAGCGGACTGTGAAACGGACTGTCAATTTTGTAGTTATTGCGGACCCGGAGAAATAATTACTAGGTAAGCCAAGTGTCGTGTGAAATCCAGCTCAACAAGATATTCAGAAAACTGATTCCATCACACGAATGGTCAGTGAAGTATTTGTTTCACACAATAGTCGCTAACTAGTGCAACAACATTTTGATGTACATGCGTGCGTCCGTACCCAGATAGCAAAATGCCCGCAGACTGCAAGCAATCTGCCGGCCCGCGGTCCGATCGATCGGACCGCGGGCCGGCAGATATGCACATTAATGTGCACACCATTGATGTCTATATGCCAGCCCGACAGGCGGGAGTGACGCGGTCCAGCGAACTGCATGACCGATGGTCCGGTAAAATGCCGGCATCCTGTTCCCACGTACTACTTTGGGCTCATCAAATGGTCGAACACTGACCTCGAACGATTAAACAGAATCATCCGCGTAGAAATGACGAAACACCGTATGCACCACAGTAATTCGGCGATTGAAAGGGTAGTTCTACCACGACATAGAGGGGGTAGGGGCATTGTAGATGTCAGGAAACTATATGAGTCACAAGTTATACAGTTGCGGGACTATTTTAACAGCAAGCAAGATGTTACGCTTTACAATACGATCTGTAAAGCGGATCTTGACTACACGCCCTTGAATTTGTCCTCAGAGGAGGCCTTGAATATCAGGGCAGAAACCATAGAGGAATTAGAAACGCAATGGAGACAGAAAGCCATCCACGGCGAACACCCAAAACGTTAGATCAATATGAAGTGGATAGTGAGGCATCCAATATTTGGCTGAGAAAGGGAGTCCTGTATCCAGAAACGGAAGGATTCCTCATTGCGATTCAGGATAGGGTTGTCAGCACCAGGAATGATCGCAAACACGTGTTACATCAAGACGTGGTTGACCGGTGTCGATTATGTGGAAATACCAACGAATCCATTGAGCACATTATTGATGGTTGTCGCGTAATGGCTCAAAGAGAATATACGCACAGACATAATGATGTGGCGGGCATTATACATCAACAACTTGCCCTAAACCTAGGACTCTTAACAGAATGGATGCCTTTCTATAGATACATGCCAATGCCCGTTTTAGAAAATGAAGATTACATCTTATATTGGGATGTGACCATACATACATACATACATACGGATCATTACATCCGAGCCAATCGACCTGACATCGTGATGCGAGAAAAAAAGGTGGAAGAGTCTACATCATCGACATTGCTTGTCCACTTAATCGAAATTTGCAGGCAACCTATACAACCAAGATCCATAAGTATAGAGAGCTAAGACATGAAGTAAAGGCAATATGGAGGAATGTAAAACATGCATCTATTCATCCTATTGTGATTTCGGCTACAGGCAATGTGCACGCAAGATGCAGTGAACATCTTGAACATTTAGGAGTCAGTAGGGTACTGGCGGCAGTTCAGAAGGCGGTTTTATTAAACACCTGTTGCATTGTAAGAAACTTTCTAGACCATCAGGAAGCAAGTGACTAAGAACCTATGGCGTGATACATGGTAGCTCTAAGAAAGCATCCAGAGGCGGCTGTTGTCACCTCCAATACTCACGGCTGCTGTGTAAGGATAACAGCGGTAAAGAAAAACTGCAAACTATACCATGCTCCTAATTTGGTACCTACAACATCATCGCAAATGATTTCAAACATCGTATTAAAATAACTTATAACATCCTCATCAGTCACTTGACTTAGTCCGTGGCTATGACGAAAAACCGGGTTCACCCGAGAAAAAGTTTGAAAAAAAAATAATAGGTCATAATCACTAACATCACTAGCATCACTAACACCGTTGGTGCTCAAAAGTCATGTACAGGAAGCAGAACATACGCTTCTACTAAGAGAACATGCTGACAAGCCCCTTCATGGTAAATTCTACGGTATTATACGTAGATAAGAGCTCTCGATGGGTCTGTCCAACATGTTTCTCAAGTCTGCTGGATTAAAATCGGAGACTGAGGGATTTCTTTTTGCCTGTCAAGACGGCGTTATAGACACCTTAGTTTACCGCGAGCGCATAATGAATATACCTGTAGGCGATACCAACTGCCGAGCGTGCAAGCAAGAGCCAGAAACACTTGGACATGTTCTCAGTGGATGCTCAAAATATGCACGATACGGGTACATAGAGAGACACAATGCGGCTCTAAAAGTGTTATATTACCATCTGAGGCACTTCTATGGTGTTGATCTATTGCCCGTCTTGCCATACGCCCAGGGGGAACTCGAGTCCTCTGTGGAGAATGATCAGTGTAAGATCTACTGGAATTTCTCATTCTCCACCACTCAACGTATCAGTGCTACGAAGCCTGATATTGTCCTCCAAGATCTGAAGAACAAGATCATTTACGTGATTGAATTCTTGGCACCAGTCGATGGTAATATCACGGCAAAGGAGGAAGAGAAACGGGCGAAATATCAAGCACTTCTTTTCCAGCTGAGCAGGCTCTACCAAGGCTTCAAAGTCCATCTTGTAGTTCTCATAATCGGCTGTCTTGGAGGTATGAAAGCTTCATTTATTAGCCAACTCAACAAGATTCCGGCTTGCCAGCGTCAGGCCCGGTAACAAGGAGTTCATTGAGACGCATAGAATGGCATTTAAAAAAGTAGACACTTCAATGCCTTGAAATGCGTACTAATTGCATTTTTGTCCGAAATGCCATTAAATGCGTTTTACGGCTTGAATCTTGTCTCGTTCCAATAATTTTCAATGCGCACAAATGAAAAGGCATTAAACTGACGTCATGGTAATACTGTTAAGTGAATTGGCGTTAATGCTATTTAATGCGGTTCGCCGAGCCACCCACTTGAATGCCATACAATGCCTTTCATGACACAAAGTATTGAATTGGTTTAATGCCATTTAATGCGGTTCGCCGAGCCACCCACTTGAATGCCATACAATGTCTTTCATGGCAAAAAGTATTGAATCGGGTTAATGCCATTCAATGCTGTTTCGAGATATTTTCAGTTGAATGCCATACAATGCCTTCTGCGGCAGATTGCATTGACAAGGCTGATGCCATTTAAGAAGAATAGGAACCATATAGGAACTGAGGAACAGACGCGAAAGTGATATAGTAGCCGCGAAGCATTCTCCATCGCAAAAATACCACATCCTCGTCTCTCTGAATAACGGCGGAAAGGCCAACATACGAGAGGGAGTAATATTAAATTTAGCAGGTAAGTTGAAAAGCTTTTCAATTTAAGGCCATGTGAGAGTAACCTGAAAATTTTTTTACATTTTTTTCAAAACCAACTTACGTTTACACCAAACGCGATATCGAGTTGAAAATTTGGGGAATCAAATGAGAAACAACCCTGGCGGACCGGCCGAACGCATGCGTTACGCTGCAGCGTAACGTTAAGTAATGGTAAAGTAATATGGCATTATAACTAATAAACAAACCAAATAAATATGTAAACAGTTGCAATTATAATAATACGTTAAAATTTACGTTAAATGGTCATGTCGTAATTGCAACAAGTTTATTTTTCAGCGTTAAAAAATAAAAAAACGAAGTTGCTGTCATTAAAGTCGGACCCCTACATGTTGGCAACCCGCTTGAAGCCGCCGTTAGCAAACTGCCAATATGCAGGGGCCCGACTTCAATGACTTCGTTTTTTTATTTTTTAACGCTGAAAAATAAACTTGTTACAATTACGACATGACCATTTAACGTAAATTTTAACGTATTATTATAATTGCAACTTTTCTTTATTCACACAAACTTTCATATCGATATCTCATTTCGTGTGGAATTGGTATGATAAAAAATATGTCGGTAAAGTACAAATCGGATAAGTGTTACATGCGCTTAAGGATTTTGAAAGGTTTTGAGATAATAAAAAAAATTTCTTCAGATTCGTGGGAAAATTTGAAATGTTTTTTCACTTTGCAAAATTAATTTTACAAGAATAATAAAGAATATTTAAAAATAAATTTTGAAGAATAAATAATAATTCAACAATTATTAATTTAGAAACAATCGAGTTAGTTTAAGAGATATTTAAAAGTTTTGAAAAGATTTGAAAATAATTAAAAATTTGTAAAGATTTTATGAACATTCCTAGGAAATTTGAAAATGATTTTTTATTTTGAAAAAAAAAAATTCCAAGATAATATTTAAATAGATTTTGAAAGCTTTTAATGCTTTTTAAAAATTTTACAGGTTTTTTTTTTTTTAATTTGAGCAAAAATTAGAATGATGTTAAAAGATATTTAGAAGTTTTGACAGAGTTTTACAAATAATTTGAAATTCTAGAAGAAAATTTATAATAATTTTTTATTTTCAAAAAGTAATTCAAAGAGAATATTTCAAAAGATGTCAAAACGAAAACAGATTTTGCCGTATAAATAACAATCGAACGCTGTGATCCCTGCTATTGTTTAACTTGCAATTTTACATGCATTCAGTACATAATTGTTGCAAATAAATAGATTTTGGGTAATTATGTGAGGAATGTCAATTTCAGTTAATATTAGTGAATTCTCATGTAACCTCTTTCCTGTTAATATGTCTTCTTTCAAAGTTTTACATTCAGTCCTTATTCTCGCAGCCTTCACGACTTATTTCGAATGAAAATCTGCCACCTACATCTGTGAGTAACCCCACCCAGGGTGGGGTTACAAAAGCTGAATTTGTTTAAAAAATAATTTTTTCAATAAAAAACATTTGTAGATAAACCCTCATTTACTTTAATATCCCTTACTTTGGAGAAAAAAAATTTGTAGGCTACATTTTCCAACTTTTTAGGAAACCTGCAGGAATTTCAGGTACCCGAAAAAGATCCACAAGAGAGAGAGAGAGAGAGAGAGAGAGAGAGAGCTGGTCGAGTGTTGGCGGCGGCGGCGGCCATGTCTCTTAAGAAGAGAATGTCCACGAGGATGAGAAGAAGCCCATGTCTCATTTGAGACAAGGGCGAATGCAGCGTCCAGGATATTAGCTCATTTCCTGGACGCTAGAGACGCGCGGCGGAGCAAGCTGTTACTACGAGAGTTGAGCTAATACTACCAAGGTACCAGCTGCTTAACTCGGCCGCGGCAACCAGGCTTATAAGCTTATTTGCCTGGTTGCGTTGCGCAATTTGATTTTTGAGCTAACTTTGTTTTCAATCAGGGCCGGCGCAGCCCATATTTTGCATGTCTGGAGTTCGGAGTCTGTAAGGGGGGGGGGCCCCCCCCATTTTTTTTAATTTTTCGTTTATTTTAAAGAGATGGTTCTTCTTCGTACGTCATTCCTGCAGGTAAATGCGTTTATAATTTTATTAAAATCAACAATCACAAAAATCACAATCTTGGTGAATATGTAATATCGTCAGATTATTTAGCCGCTTTTGCCCCATTGTGTATCTTAAATACGTTTTCACCACCACCTGCACAAAGAAGGCAATTGCGATTTGTTAATTGTGAATGAATTATATGATTATTAATATCAAAAGAAAATATAAGGCTAACGAAACTGAAAAATTGTTAACAAATGATTAATATCTTAATAAATAAAAAATTACAAAAATGTTATAAAATATAGATTGCTAGAAAATATTTCTCAAAGTTTATTGACTTTTTGCAATGGTTTTTTATATAATTTTTGTAGAGACGACATGTTCACGATTGGCTTGCTAATGAAATATGTTTTTGTACGTGGGAAATAAGGAGACACGTATTTTTTTCAATTACCATAACGAAATTTATACATTCTTTATGGAAATTAAAAAATTTTAAGGATACAATGAGTCTTTTGCAATTTTTAGTTTAAAAACGGTGCCATTTTTGGAATTTATGAGGTATCAAAGTTATTCTTATTTCAGTTTATCCAGTTTTTTGCACTCTTTCAAAATCCACAAGAAAAATTCAAAAATAATACAAAATGGTAAAGTTATTTTTAATTTTTGAAAGAAAAAAGAAAAAAACTTTCAAATTTTGAGATTTTAAGGTTTTACTTGTTTCAGTTTGTCCAGTTTTTTTACTCGTTTGAAACCGTTGAAAAAAATGAAAAAAGAATACAAAATGGTAAAGCTGTTTGGATTTTTTAAAAATTACAACACATTTTTTTTCGTTGACACTTTCAGGAGTGATAGGTAATCAATATTTGAGGCGGACTAAGTCTTAGTTTGTTCGCGAGAAAACGAAGGAATAGTAACCAGCTTTGCCGTTTTTGACGCATTATGTCGTTATGCCCGATAAAATAACATCTTAATGATTTGAAGTAAAAAATATCAGTAAAATACAATAAATGGACAGTAAAAAAAATCTCAAAAATTGCATAAAGGCAAGGTTTCGAAAATCAAATAAATAAAAAATTTCCTTCCGAAAAATACAAAATCCAGCCGATTTATTCTGGAATTAACCAAATATACGAACCAATATGTTGTTCTAAAACTTATTAACCCTCGCGCTGTAAACGTTTTTTGACACCTTTTCGCTGTAAACGGGGGTCTGTGAGACTCAAGGTTTTTTATTTGTTAAAGTGATAGGAAAAATCTGGCAAAATTTATACAACATCATTAAACCTTCTACTTTATGGATCAGTCGAACAGTAACAGGAACAATTTTTTTCAAACAAATTATTGCATATGAACAATTAAAACTACCAACGTAGTAAATTTCTTCTGGGTCTCACAGACCCCCGTTTACAGTGGTAGGGTTAAACTTACAGTTTTCGGTATCGCAGTCAGTTCCCTTCTTCTCTTGAGTAGTGTTTAAGATTTTATTCTTATTGTAGGCGATAGATATTTCCATGTAAAATTGATTTAAATTTTCGCGGGCCAGTATGGCGGTGTAATGTAATTCTCCGTAAGAGGGCGCTGGGAAGAAAGCATGAGAATGCGAAGGAGATCGGCTTCGGGGATTCGCTTCGGAAATCTCGTTCGATTAACATCTAACATGTAGCCCGAAGATTACGTTTTCTTAAATAAACTTAATTATTTCCGACCGAGTCTGTTTTAATAAATACCGGTCCTTCAGTCTCAAAAGTGGGATGTGAAAATCAGGCCCTCCGGTTCTAATATACGTAGCAGCAGTGTTGAACTTTTTTTTAGCTGATTTCGGGCTGGGGCGTGAGCGCGATCGTGAGAGACGCCGCGTGTAATCACGTTGAGACTGGATCCGAATCGGCGCGAGTGTTGTAAGTTTCAGCAAGAGGATGATTAATTTCTGTGTATACGCAAATACGATAATTTGCAAAATGTGCTGTTAGAGTGGAAAAGCAGTGCGTTATTTTGGATCTAGAATCCTCGGGTGGATTTCTAGCCTAGTGTTCGTAAACATTCGAGAGCGTTCGACCGTGTGAGTCGACCATATTGGTCTTTGTTCTACAGGCTTCTAAAACATTCGAGTCGAGACCCCGTTTTCGGCAGTGACGCCGACGCGAAGTGTGTTTGTACTTCCAACTGATTGTGTTTTTAGTTGAAGTCAATTTGTGTTTCTCAGGCAGGGAAAATGTCTGAGCAGGGTGATTTCCAAGGATTTCCTCGTCATAATGGTGGTGATGCGGACAATCTATTTGAAAATAATAATGGTGACGGTGACCTGGATAATGAATCACAGGACAGTGTTGGAAACAACTCCGATCATGAAAACCGAAACGAGCAGCGTGATGAAAATCAGAATGGGGAAAGGGGCGAAGGAAACGCTAACCAAATTCAAGCTCACGTCCCAGGACGTGGTCCCATTTTGGTGGATGTGCAAGGCCTCATTGAAGAAACGACTAGGGCGGTTATCACAGCGATGCAGGCAGCCGGAGTACAAAATGAACCACGTAACGAGCCTAACCAACAAAACCAGCAACGTTTTGGGAATGCTGTTCCTCATGGTGTTAAATACAGCGACATAGCGTGTCTAATTCCTGCTTTCGGGCTCGAGGATGATGACGATGTTGAACGATGTATCAGAAGAGTTGACGAGATCTGCGATGCTTATTCAGTTCCAGAGGATATTTTTAAAGTATACGCAGCCCGGCAGTTCAAAAATAAAGTTTTGGAATGGTTCAACGATTCTCCTGGAGTAGTTGGAAAGAGGTGGCCTAAACTTAAGGAAGAATTAATAAAAATGTTCAAGTGTCGTGATGAGCCTCTCACACGCACTAAAAAGATGGAAGCAGGAATATGGAAAATTGGAGAAAAAATTTCAGTTTACTTCCAAGAAAAACTTAAATTAATTAACAGATTGGGAATTTCCGACGACTTAGCCATCAAGTATATGATCGAAGGAATTCCATATTACCTATTGAAGTCGCATGCCAGAGCTGGTGATTACCAGAAGGTAATTGCATTGCTGCAGGGAATGCAACGAATCACTAAAGATGAACCGCGAAGAGATCCAAAGAAAGGAAGTAGACCAACAACAGGCAAGCTGCCTGAAAGTAAGGGAGATACCAAATCTAAGGAAACATCTTCCACACGCTGTTTTAAGTGTTACCAATTTGGTCACATCTCAACTGAATGTGCCAACCTACCAAAGGAGCGAGGCACATGCTTCAAATGTGAGCAGAAGGGGCACATAGCCAGAAATTGTCCAACGACAAACAGAGTTCATCCCGGAGAGCAGACACGGGACCTGCGATGAAGACGATCAGCGGAGAGACATCTTCAAGCACGGTGAAGGCCATCGAGGGACCTATTGTTGCTGAGATACCACCGACTAGGATCCCGCTGAATGAGCCAACTACAGAAGATGCCGTGCTCCTGAGCAGGGATTTCGATGATAAGTATTATGTGGAAAGTTTACCCGATACCGGTAACGCGATCAGTCTTATTAAATTAACTGTTTATAAGAGATATTTGTGGGATTGTGAGTTGATGCCTATTTCGGATAAAGATAAGTACTCAGGGATTAATAAGTCACGTTTAGAGATTTTGGGTTTTATTAAAACTAAGATAAAATTGCAACTAGTTCCGAATGAAGTATTAGAAATAACTCTTGCAATAGTGCCCGATACCACTATTTCTTACAATGCGCTTTCAGGTCGGAATTTTATAAGAAGAACGCCAGGGTTGTCTATGATCGTGTCAAAAGACCTTTCTTTTATTTATGAAAAAGTCATTAACGAAATTTTATGTATAGATTTAATTGAGGGCACTCCTAAAGGCATAGACTGTTTTTCTTTGAGTATGGTGGATGAAATAATTCCAAACGAACAGTTAGGGGACTTGAGATCAATGTTGTTGGAGTATATTGAAAGCTCGCAAAATGCTGAACCGATACCGTACGAGATCGAAATAAATGTTCTATCGAATGAACCTTTCTATTTTAATCCGCTGGTTTGAGAGACAAGAATTACAGAAGATTATTGACGATTTATTAGCTCACGGTATAATCAGACATAGCCGATAGTGTTATAGCAGCCCAATAGTTTTGACAACGAAAAAGAATGGGGATTTTCGACTATGCATTGATTACCGTGCTCTAAACAAAATTACTGTTAAGGATCATTTTCCGTTACCCCGAATGGACGATTTGATTGATCGCTTGGCAGGGAAAAAGTGGTTTACGAGTTTAGGTTTGAGAGATGGATTTCACCACGTTCGTGCTGCTGAAAATTCTGTAAAGTTTACCGCTTTTAGCACGTCAGACGGCCAATATGAGTATCTGCGCATGCCTTTCGGCCTTCTCAACGCGCCTTCTAACTTTCAAAGGTACTTGTATTTGATTTTTGAGAATTTAATTAAAAAAGGGAAAATACTTTTGTATCTAGACGATGTTCTTAGTGCCACTGAAACCTTAGATGAGAATTGGGCTATCTTAGACGAAGTCTTACAATTAATGGCTAAAAATGGGCTAGAGCTTAAATGGGAAAAATGTAATTTTTGAGCAACTGAGATTGAGTACCTAGGGTATACGATTAGTGGGAAGGGAATTTGACCGAGCCGGGAGCATTTGCGTGCGCATTTAGATTATCCCGTGCCGCGTACCACTAAACAAGTAAAAAAGTTTTTGTGCCTTGTGAGCTACTTTAGACGTTTCGTGTCTAATTTTGCCGTCATTGCAAAGCCGTTGTATGACTTGCTAAATAGGATGTCACTTTTCATTTCGGAGCAGACGAACTAAGGTCATTTGAAACTTTAGTAGAACGAATGGTCAATGATCCGGTTTTGGCTATTTATTTGCCACAAGCTTATACGGAATTACGCTGTTCGCACATCGTGGGTGTAGTTATTGTAGTTATTTATGACTACAAGAAAACTATCCACCTAGAAACACTACCCGAATCGGGTAGTGTCACGCCTACCCTGAAAGGGAAATGGCTTAATGGTATACTACACACGGATGCAAGTGCTCAGGGTTTCGGAGCAATTTTGTTGCAACGGCAGAATGACAATCAAATGCATCCTGTACTTTATTTTAGTAAACGCACATCCGACGAAGAGAGCCGCTATCACAGTTATGAATTGGAAACACTAGCTATTGTGTATGCGCTAGAACGATTTAGACTATATTTGTTAGGGATTCCGTTTGTAATTTACGCTGATTGCAACGCGCTCAAAATGACCTTAGATAAGAAAGAAATAAACTCGCGAATTAAACGATGGACACTGGTCTTGAGCCCCTATAAATATAAAGTTGAGCATAGGCCTTCTGAACGAATGCGACACGTCGACGCGTTGAGCCGAGAGATTTATGCCATTGAACCGATTAGTTTTGAACAGGAACTGATATTCAAGCAGCAAACTGACCCTGAAATACGAGAAATACGAGAATCTTTAGAACAGTGTGAGAGTCCCAAGTACAAATCTTGCAACGGAATTGTTTATCGTAAATACCATGATCCTCTGTTGTTTTATGTTCCTTTGAGCATGGTTAATAGTGTGATTCGTGCTTGCCATGATGACATGGGTCATACCGGATTAGACAAAACCGTCGATTTAATATTACGAGTGTATTGGTTTCCAGGACTGCGTGCGAGAGTTAAAGAACATCTTGGTAATTGCTTAAAGTGTCTCACTTATTCAGTTAAGTCAGGTAAAAAAGAAGGGGAAATGCACATATGGGATCGAGCGAAAGGGCCGTTCGAGGCTTGCTTTATCGACCATTTTGGTCCATTAGAAAAGACAGTTTTTGGATTCAGGCACATCCTCTTGTTGGTTGACGGGTATTCGAAATTTGTAGTTTTGTATCCGGTGAAGTCAACGACGACAAAAGAATCAATAGGAAAACTTAATAATTACATTCATTATTATGGTGCGCCTAAAAAGATTATATCGGACAGAGGTTCCTGTTTTACATCAAAGGAGTTTGACGATTTTGTGTCTGAGCGAGAAATTCTACACATTCTTGTAGCTTCGGGAACGCCGCGAGGTAACGGGCAAGTAGAACGAGTCAATAGGTTTTTACGTTCGACTATGGCAAAAATGGCCAACCCTACTAATTGGGGTCTGAAAATTAACGACGTACAATTTGTTATAAATAACACGATGAATTGTTCTATTGGTTGTTCGCCTGCAAGATTACTTTTTGGAACCGATCAAATCGGTTTCCCCGACGAAGAACTTCGAGGATTGTTATTAGATATAGCACACAGCGACACAGTAATTGAGGAATCTCGATGTAAATCACGCGACCAAGCTGATATTAAAATTGATCAAGTGCGAGAGGAAAAAAAGGCATTTGACAATCGACACAAAAAGACTCATAAATACCAGATCGGAGACTTCTTAATGTTAGAAAATACCGTAACAGAACCAAATGTAACTCAGAAATTATTGCCGAAAAATAAAGGCCCTTATGTTGTGAAAAAAGTTTTGAGATATGGCCGATATGTCATTAGCGATGTTGATGGTTTTCAATTAACCCAGAAGCCCTTCACTGGAGTTTTCAGCGCTGAAAGAATGATTCCTTGGGAAAGTAAAAAGACCTTCAAAATCGACAACGCTAAATATGATCGGGACGATCATTAGTCAGGATGGCCGAACTGTAGGCGATAGATATTTCCATGTAAAATTGATTTAAATTTTTGCGGGCCAGTATGGCGGTGTAATGTAATTCTCCGTAAGAGGGCGCTGGGAAGAAAGCATGAGAAAGCGAAGGAGATCGGCTTCGGGGATTCGCTTCGAAGATCTCGTTCGATTAACATCTAACATGTAGCCCGAAGATTACGTTTTCTTAAATAAACTTTATTATTTCCGACCGAGTCTGTTTTCATAAATACCGGTCCTTCATTATTTTCTATATTACAATTATTATTCTCGCTAATATTGAAAGAGTTCGATATTAGCGGTATTGCTATTTCTTTTTCTATTGATGGAAGAGAATTGGAAGAAATTATACCTGCAAATTTGAAATGTTGAAATATACAATCGGAAAGTTTCTCGTCAGAAATCGCCAGAATTCCTGATTTTTCTGACTATTCCTAATAGTAGGATTTTGAGTAGAATAAAAAAGAATATTTGAAGAAAAATAATGGGGGGGGGGGCTAGTATTATGAAATTTTCCGTAGCGTTAGTCCTGATCGAGCTGGAGTCTTACGGAAAATTCCGTATCGTAACAAAGTTAAAAAAAAATTAAGATGTCAAAAGTGATATTTAAAATAAAAATAAATAAAAATGAAAATTTGAACATCTTTTTTTAGCAAAATATCTGAGATGTTTTTTTATTTTTATAAGTTGTGCAAGTTTAAAAAAATTGAAGAGATGAGGGTTTGACGTTTCTCAATCCGATGTGGAATATGTAAATAAATTGATAACTATTTTTTTTTAATTTTCTCAAAAATGGTTATTGTAAAAAACAATATATTATAAAACTTTAAACTTACGGGTTTCTGCATCACAGTCTATTTCCTTCTTCTCTTGAGTCTTTACGTTTTCACTCCTATTTTCGAAATTACCATTTTTAATCTCACTAATATTAAAAGAGCTAAAGCTATCAGCGATACCATTGCTGAAAACAAAAATCGAAAACGAACAGTGCAGAACCCAGGCAAGAGATATATTTTTGAAACAAAAGTAAATTTTTTAAATCTTTTTGTCCAGTTTTCCGTGTATGGAATTTCCATGGTTGGAAATTTACATGTCTGGAGTTCTCCATGGCATCCATGCTGGCTGCGCCGCCCCTGTTTTCAAGTATTTTTACAATATCAGTTATACTATCTGTGTGTGTGTGTGTGTGTGTGTGTGTGTGTGTGTGCGTGCGTGGGAGGTTGGGAAAATGTATAAAAGAAAGCGATCCTTAGATTTATGATTTTATTTGTAAAATGGATCCAAGATGGAAGCATCCTTTCACATCGATGATTTACGGTCCTACAGGATGTGGTAAGACATTTTTTGTAAAAAAATTTATTCGTCACATTGGCCAAATGTGTGATGCAGTTTTCGAACGAATAATTTTCTATTATTACGAATGGCAGCCATCTTATCTTGAATATGGGAAAAATATTGAATTTCGTGAAGGCCTGCCTCAATCAAAGGATTATTCCAATGATAGTCTGGTGAAATTAATCATTATTGACGATTTAATGCGCGAGTCTTCAAATAATACAAGAGTCGATCTTTTTGCCAAGGGCAGCCATCATAAAAACTTGAGTGTAATTTTTATTTCGCAGAATCTGTTTCATCAGGGTCACGGTCAAAGTGATATATCACTAAACGCAAATCATATTGTTGTTGTTAAAAATCCCTGTGATTGTGCACAAATTCAACATATGGCACGGCAAGTATTCCCTGAAAATCCACGATTTGTCCTAAAAGCCTACCACGATGCCACTTCACAGCCACATGGCTATCTTCTCTTTGATTTAAAACAATCAACTCCTGATGATTGTCGCTTTAGAACGGCAATATTTCCCACCGATCCGTTTTAATACGTCTACCTTCCTGCAAAGGGTATCAAACCCCGAAACAGTGATACTTCTGTTCCAATCGTGCACCTGTGATGAAGTCGAAAACACGTAAACGTCCAATTGGTGTGAAAAACGCCGCAGCGTTGCGTGCTTTATACCATCTAAACACCAATCAACCTCGTGTACTACTTAAGACTGCTGATCCAAAGCTAGTTAAATGTATTTCTGAGTGCGCGTAAAAAATTAAGACAATGGTACGGAGGAGAAGGAGACGAATTATATGGTGAACAATACAACCGTTAATACTGGGGATATTGTTTCGTCGGTTCGGAAAACATACAAAAATAAGGCAGAAATGTTACTAGATGAGTTACAAAAATCGGGTGTAAAAGATAGAATATATTGGGATAAAAAAGGTACAGTCTTTATCGATGGACGTCGGGTGGAAAATTCAAGCATTATTGATCTTATAAATGACGTATTACGACATAGAAAAAGAGCTGTCGTTCCTGGAAGGCTGCAGTTTGCTAATTTCCTTCGCGAAATATCCATACCACGAGAGCTTGTGGGAAATAGTCAATATTGGAAAAGTGCACGGATTTTGAACATTTCAACAAATAAAACGTCAACTCCACTTAAACGAAACAATACAAATAATAAATCACAGACCGAATCTTGAAATCTTTATAAATCAGCGCTTTCAACCGAGAACGAAGACGATGACGACGACGGCGAACAGTTGGGAATAAACTGTGCTGGTAACGCTACATTACAAAATAATAAGTCGCCTGGAAAAAAATCTTGGATATCTTGTCGTCTACAAAAATGAAAATATGAGAGGATTTCTACTATGATCCACAACATCAGGCGTCATACGGAGGCATCGAAAAACTTGTACGCGTTACAAAAAACAAGTTATCGCGTAAAGAGGTTTTAAATTGGTTAAAAAGTCAAGATAGTTTTAATCTTCATCGGCCAGTCAGAAAACGTTTCACAAGAGCACACTATAACATTGATAATGTGGATGATTTGTGGGAGGCAGATTTGGTGGACTTACAGTCTTTAAAAACATACAATGATAATGATTCATATATTTTAGTTGTAATCGATGTGTTTAGCAAACATGCTTGGGTGAACCACTTGAAAACAAGTCTGTAACAGAGGTAAAAAATACATTTACTCGTATTCTGGAGAAGAGCAATAATTTGTCGGTGTGAGCTTTCAGAAATTTCTTCAAGATCATGAAATAAAGTTTAGAGTTGCACGCGATCCTACTATCAAAGCCGCAGTTGTCGAGCGTTTTAAACGCACTCTCAAAGAGCGTATGTGGCGATACTTTACGCACCGAAACACTCACAGATATATTGATATCCTTCAACTACTTGTAACGGCATACAATAATACACGTCATTCTAGTATTGGTATGCCACCATCTGATGTTACCCTAGAGAATGCATCCATTGCAAGAAAAAATTTACAACGACGTTATTTCAACAAGGATAAAAAGAAAAACCCTAAATATAAGGTTGGTGCTGTTGTACGCATCAGTCGTGCGCGTGGCACCTTCGAGAAAGGATATGAATCGGGATGGAGTGAGAAATTGTTTGTTATTAAACGGGTTATAACGTGGAGAACATATTCGCCTGTTGTGTACGAGTTGGAGGATTTGGCTGGTGAAGTCATTGATGGACTTTTTTATGCACAAGAATTAGCAGATGTCAAGCATAAAAATGTGCACAAGGACGAGTTTATTGTTGAAAAAGTAATTCAAACACGTGGTGAAGGTTCTAAAAAACAAGTTCTGGTCAAGTGGGCCGAATATCCTGATAAATTTAATTCTTGGATACCTGATTCTGAAATAAAACGTCTGAAATGAATGAAGATCAGTTTTATCTCATTCCACCTAGTGATAGTAGTATGAAATATTTTCCCGGCAATACAATCACGCACTTCACAACACAATTGCCTCAAGAAATTCGTTTACAAGGGCGTTGGGCAGTTGCTCTTACAGAGATTCAATTTCCACGCTCATTTCTTCATATACGGCCCTGGGAAAGTGTATTAGAGAATCGGCTTGTTCTCATGTTCAATGACGATCCAGATCCAGAATTTTCCGAGCAAAAGTATGATTTCTTTGATAAACAAAATGATGATCAGCTGAATGGTAAAGATATCGTGCAAATATTCAAACTACCGAGAATATATTATCTTCAAGGTGGGTTACCTAAAAATTGTTATAAAACAGAGACAAAAAGACAAGAAATTCTCACTGGTACGTGGTTAAAACCAATAGTAGCATTTTTTCCGTCAGGTGTCTACGAGTCTGTGAATGAATTAGTGCGAGCAATTAATAGTACACCACAAGTCAGCGAACACGTCCGCTTAAAACATGACCAGCTAAAAAATAAGTACGTAACAGTGGAAAAAAATTGTAACGATGACTGTAAACGAGTTGGTAGCCATTTTCTTGTAATCAGTGAGAAAATCTCGCGCATTCTCGGATTTGCACCTGAAACGCTGTTACCAACAGATTCTTACATGGCGTGTCAACCAGCGAGTCTCACAAATGGATTACCTGAAAAACTCTTTGTCTATTGCGATATTTGTGAACCACGCATCGTTGGAGATGTAAAATCACCACTTTTGAGAGTTGTGTCTGTTAATTCGAAAAAATATATATTTGGCTCCACACAGGTGTCGGCTTTTTCAGCACCTCATCACATATCTCTACTACATACAGGCTTTCGGACCATCGAAATAGATATAAGGGACCATCTTGGACTTCCGATACCATTTGAGATTGGATCGCTGACAGTGACACTTCATTTTAAACGAATAGACTAGTTGCGATGTATTTTTCATCAAACCAAAAATGACTCTATACGACAATTATTACACGAATCAAGTTGGTGGAGGAGGGCTTTCACAAATTTATATTGGATCTCCCTACCAAAGAGGACATGGAATTGACAGTTTTCTAGGTGGACTCTTTCGTCGTGTTCTGCCGTTTTTGACTCGTGGTGCACGCGTAGACGGTAAAGAAGCGCTACGCACGGGCATGAATGTCATTGACGACTTGGAACACAATATTCCACTAAAAAGTGCCGTGAAAACACGTATTGGAGAATCTGGACAGAATTTAAAGAAACGTGCTATGGAGAAGGTACAAAACATTATGAGAAGTTCAGGGTATAAATCGCTGCTCAAGAGGCAGAGACTTCAGTCAATCGGTGAACTCGGTGCATCGCGTATCGTGTAAAAAAAATCGTGTAAAAAGACGTACAAAATCAAAGAAAAAGAGCATTCTAGACATTTTCGGAAATAAATAATAATAATTTACGAAAAATGTCTTTCTTACTCTCGCACTCGTGTGAATGCCTGAAATCAGAGCTTGATCTAATTTCTCTACCACCAACTCAAACGTCGATAGAAGGTTCTCAGTGGGTTCAGTGCAAACCTATTTCATCACTCACTGACGATTCACCCATAGAATTTGTCGTTCCTGCCAACGGAGATGAGTACATTGATTTACCACATACCATGCTGAATCTCAAGATAGCATTACATGCACCAGAAAAAACAAAGGAAAATGAAGCTTCTATTGTACAAATAGCTCCTGTTAATAATATATTAAACTCTGTTAGAATAACTGGAGAGGTTAAAGTCATTGAGACAATCACTTAA
>CAKNYM010044850.1:0-14244 GCA_932195095.1 Andricus curvator | reverse complement strand
AGAGAGCGCGATACCGACACGGCGGTGGCTGAGCTTGTACTGCGCGGCTATGTAACTAACATGAGAACAAAGGAACAAAGGGTAGTGGCAGGCTTTTGCCACTTTGCGCAAGCGCACATGAAACAGGACCTTGACTCGAACACTTTAAATTATAAGAAATATCAATTCTAACAAACTCAATGTTTAATCAGGTGGATGTATACTTTAATCAGAAACTGGTATCACCACCAAATAATGCTTATGCTTACAGAGCATACATTGAAACATTACTCAACTATGGACCAGCCGCGAAATCAAGCCATCTTACAGCGTCTTTGTGGGTAAATGATAGCCCCGGGCAGATGGAAGGTAATGCTGAGGAAAATAAGGGACTTAAGCTCCGTCGCGCATATTTTGGTGCTGGAAAAAAATTGACTTGATTGGTCATATACACTGTGACGTTTTTAATCAGGATAAATTTCTGTTGAACGGTGTAGAGCTTCGCCTTCGTCTCGCACGTTCTAAAGATGCTTTCTGCCTCATGGATCCTACAGGTCAGGCATCCATCCATATTGAAGAAGCCACTCTTTTAGTTCGTCGAGCAAAAATTAGTCCTGGTATTTTACTTGCTCACGCAAAAGCACTGGCTCAAGGGACAGCCAAATATCCTATTACTAGGGTAGAAGTGAAAGCACTTACCATTCATGCTAGTATATAGAGCGAGACTCTTGATAATGTAGTGCTTGGACGACTACCCAAAAGAATAATCATTGGATTTGTCGACAATGCTGCATACAAAGGAAACGCCACGAAAAACCCGTTCAACTTTCAAAATTATAAAATAAATCACTTTTCACTATATGTGGATGGCATGCAGATCCCATCGAAACCTATTCAACCAGATTTTACAAAAAATAACCTCTACGTTGAGGCATACCACTCACTGTTCACTGGATGTGGTATTCATGTTCTCAATGAAGGAAATAATATAGATCGTGATGATTATGCACACGGATTCTGCCTTTTTGTATTTGATCTTACAACAGACTTATCAGCACACTGCTACTCGCATTGGAATCTTGTAAAGCACTTGCACACACTATCAATTGTCTAGTTTATGCCGAGTACGACAATGTCTTGGAAATTGACGGTGCAAGGCAAGTTATTGCAGACTATAGCAATTGATTTGACGCAACAAAGGATTGGACCAGTTCGAACATGTATGGAATCCAGTTTTGTCACAAAGGACGCGTCTCTAAAACGGTTTGAGCATGTAAACTCATGACACTATACTGCCACGTGCACACCTGCCAACGGTCCCCATTTAAACAAAAGACGCACGCCTGAGCTGGTTTAAACAGGTCGAAACATGAAAAATACACACCCTCGAACCCACCTGCCTGCCAACGGATCCCAGATAACAAAATGCGAGCAATATGCGACGCATTATGCACGCACGTCGTGCCGATCAACACGCACGAGATGCACTCACCAACGCAGACATATGTGTCATCAATTGAGACGCATATCGCTCGCATGTCGTGCGCGTCACGCGCAGGCCTACCCGACTCTGTGTTAATATAATGACTGAATTCAGAGCCACCTACCGTCATCAACAGAACTACACTTGAATGTGTAGGTGCATATAGTATACATGGATGGTTTAAATGTGTTGAATAAAATTTTAAATCTCAAATTAATGTAAGAATTATTGTTAATTTACCGAAATATTACTCGAAAAATAGAATTTTCTATCATTTTATTATATTTTCCGAATAATATTTCGTTAATTTAACCTTAATTCTTCAAATTATTTGTTATTTAAAATTTTATTCAACTCACTTAAAACATTGATGTACGCATATTGAACTCGGAGTCATAAATACACGTTGAATTTTATTCGCAATTCTGAAAAAAAGGAAGGATGAATAAGAAATAAAAGAAAATAAAAAAATGTAGAAGCGTGGTATTATATTTGCACTGTAAGGAAAGGGAAGATATGAGTGGTGGGGCAATAATTAAATTATTGTATAATTAGTCCACATCATGGAAATACGAACATTCTGAAATGTATTTCAAAATTTAATAAAAGTAATTAATACTATGAGGAGAGAGAAATGATTATTATGAATTTAATTAAATTAAATTAAAATAATTAACTTAAAATCGAGATTATAATAAATTAAATTAAAATAAATTAAATTATAATTAATTTAATATTGAACTTAATGTAAGGAACATTTATTGAAACTCAAACACTTCTTAAAATCTAAAAATCAAATCTCACTTTTTCACGATTACCTCCTTATGATTTTTACAACTAATATTTTCAAAGTTAATTTCTCTTTGAAGCATCAGTGCTAATCTTTGCCTCACGCCTACTGCTGCGAAAAAGTCCAATACGAGCCTTTTGAGAATGCTTTTAACATCTTTGTGCAATTCTTTAATATTGCACGTAGAAATCGACGTATTGAAAATTTTCGAACATTCGAGACAAGTTTTGAAAGAGAGAGCCTTCTTTTTTAAAAATTTTGCCAAAGCTGCTGTCTCAGTTGACATACTCCCTTTCTCTGGAATCGGATCTTTCTTGAGCTGACTGTTTGGCAGAATTCGATGAAGCAACACCTCAGGAAGAGGCTTTTCAGAATTTTGCTTCTCAATAAAATAACTTTGCCAAGGTAACATAAAGTTTCCTTCATCATCTTGGCAATTAGCTACGTTAGAGTGCTGGTGCGTTAAATTATTGATAAGCAATGCTTTGAAAATTCTAATAAAGTTGTAACAGGTAGGCTTTCTCTCTTGGCTTAGTCCACGAATTAGAGAGAAAAAATTCTCTATAGGATCCTGATTGATATGCCTTGTTTTAAGACTGGTGAAACCTAGTTCCTTCAACCTGTACCACTAGTGTTTGAAGCCTCGAATTGTTTCTATAAGATTCTTCAAACACGATGGCTGTCTGTTGGGTATTTTGGTGTCTTTTTCCACATACTGCATTCGAGAGATAACAGCAATGGCTTCATCAAAGAATGGCAGATGAAAACTGTCATCTGTGAGCAGGGTCCACAACTCACTGTGAGGATCAACTCTTACTCTCCCATTGAAGGTGTCAGACAACTTGTTGAAAAATGCAAGAACCCAAGCTGTGTTCACACCGTCAAAAGGAATTTTTTGAAGACCACTGTCCGTCGCTCGTTCTGAAATATAGGAAAACGTACTGTGTAGGAAAGAAATTGTTCTGATACACGCAGAATTGAAAGAAATTTGATCAACGCTTTTAAAAAAAACCTGGACTATTAAAAAAAGTAAAATTTCCGATCAAAATGATAAATGTTATCAAAAATTTAATTTAAAAATAAGAAATCTGACTTTTTGATCAAAGAAGATTAATTTTAATTCCAGAAGGACGAATTTTCTATAACAAAATGTTAAATTTTTGATAAAAAAGATCAATGTTAACAAAAAGTTTATTTTTAAATAAGAAATTTGGCTTTTTGACCAAAAAAGATTAATTTTCAATTTAAAAAACGAATTTCAACAAAAAGTTTATTTTTAAATGAGAAATTTGACTTCTTGACCAAAGAAGAATAATTTTCAATTCAAAAGGACGAATTTTTTATTAATAGCTGTTAAATTTTCGACGAAAATGATAGATCTTGAAAAAAATTGTATTATTCAATAAGAAATTTGACTTTTTTTATCAAATTTGACCAAATTTGTCCAAAAGGACAAATTTTCTATTCAAAACAGTTACATTTTCGACGAAAAAGATCATTGTTAAGAAAAAGTTTATTTCTAAATGAGAAAATTGACTTTTTGACCAAAAAATATTAATTTTCAATTCAAAAAGACTAATTTTAAGAAAAAGTTTATTTTTAAATAAGAAGTTTAACATACCTGGACCTCCTGCCAAACCGTCCACTCGCGCTGCCAGTTTTCCACTGAAGACATTCATGCAGATCATGACCCTCATTTTGTTAATCCGGCTTGGATAAACATGCCTTACAGTCAATTTTGGAACGTGACGAACATCATTTCCGCTGTAGGTATCTATCTCGTACGCTGTTATGACGTGTTCCCTTTCGCAAACTTTCTCTCTTCTTCTTTTTTATCGAACTTCCGATCGAATTCGATATCCTTTTCAAGCATATTATTGCGGACACACTTGATAAGATGAGATGGATCGGACAGCGGAATGATGTCGATGCCATGTATAATAAATGTACCGCCTGCAAAAATTGTAAGATAAAAAAATTACTCGTTATTGGAAATTGTGAGAAATTTACTATAATGTTTTCTAAAAAATACGACTTACATTTTAGAAAGTGATCCTCTCCTTTTATTCTATTTGTATCCTCAATAAAAGTATTGATTGCAGCCTGGTTACTTGAACCTCCGTCACAAACGGTCGCAACTACCGTGAAGCCTGCCTTCTTTACGGCACCAATCACTTTCTTAATACAACGCATTAGTTGTCCTGTTGTTGTCTGACCATTGCAAAAGGTAAATTTTAGGGGAATTTTGTCTCCAGACTCCACCATTCGCATCATGAAAACGAGAGAGTGATCTGCGTACTTTTCGGTTCTCACATTACCCCAGTCCTCAAAACCGACAACTTTGTCAAGTGCCTTATAATATAAACCTAATCCTAAAAATACTTCGTCCCACATTATGATACGCACTTTGTCCTGCTCCGTCTTACAAAGTTTTATTGCTTCTGCTAATCGAAATTTGGTGTCTTCGGTAACCCCTGTATCTATAGCAATATTTTTTAGCATTTTCTGTAGCGTTACAGGACTAGGTAAAGGCAGAAATTTTCGAATGAACCTGTAGCATTTTGGGGACTGTTTAAAGATCGAAAGAGATATAATTTTTTCCTCTGTTGTGTATCTTCTACCGTGCAGTTTTTTGCTTGCATTTTTGAACAATAAATTAATAAATTCTTGCTGCACACCAGACATTTTTCTGTAGACTTTCGTAAATTGAGGATATTTTTTACTGCGACTACACTCTGCCACACTCTTCAAAACTTTATTCTTCTTAAATCTAACCAAAATCAAATTAAATATAATATACAAAAAATAATCAATTGAGTTCACCAAAAGGAACTACTTGGCAATAAATTCCACAGCATTACAATTAAGCAATAGACGGACAATATACATACGAACAGACGGACGGACGGACAAACACAATTTCCTAGTCAAAAGTTGAGGGCACAGCATCTATGAGCATCAAGCGAACAAAACATGATACATACATAAAAATTAAATATATAGTAATATATAAATATATAAAGTTAAGGAAAGTCGAAGGTTTGTGTAATTTCTAAACTAAATAAATAAAAATGAATTCAGTTACAATCATTCATTCAGTGCAGGACAAAATTAATTTAAACTTTTGAAACCTTCGACGATTCTGACTTTTTTTAAATGTCGCGCGACCATAATGCTGCGAAAATTTAAAATACCTTGCGGCTTTTTTTTCAGTCTAGCATTTTCCTCTCTTTCCCCCTGCAGTTGACAATACAGCCTTTTCTCTAAAGGCGTTGTCATTTCACATATGCGAAATACCGAGCGATTGTTAGGTCGAAGTCTCAGTCTGTGACAATCGGTTTGATTCGACCTTTTCGGAAATGCATTTATCCTCTCGTCAACTGCAACGCGCTCTCTTGTCTTTGATTTTTTCCCTTTCATCTCTTCCTTTTGTTGCCTTTCCTGATGAATATCGCCTTCAATTTGTCCTACCTCCATGGCTTCCTTTCCTTCCTCCTGTACTTCCAAGTTCGAAAAATGCACGACTTCGGTTGGGAAGATATGTACTGCATTTTTGGGTTCATCAGCTGCGATCAACATCTCAAGAGGCTTATCCTGAGACTTAGTTACGTCTTCTTCCATAAGCAGATCTAACTTCCTCCTGAATTTTCTAGGCTTCAATGCAAAAAAGATGGATGTGTTTCTCAAATTATGAAATTATTATTTTCCAAACTTATTGATTGCTAAAATTATAAAATGATGAGAATTTCAAATTGTCAAATTATTACTTTCTCAAATAGTCAGACTTCAAATTATCAATTTCTACAATTATCAATTTCTTAAATTATGAAATTCTCACAATATCAAATGAAAAAATTTTCAGCTTTTAAAATGATCAATTTCTAAAATCATAAAATTATTAACGTTTCAAATTATAAAATTATAATTTCCCAAACTTATTAATTGCTAAAAGTATAAAATGATCAAAATTTCAAATTGTCAATTAAATTTTCTCAAATTGTCAACCTTCAAATTATCAGTTTCTAAAATTATAAAATGATCAATTTATCCAATTATCAAATTGTCACAATATCAAATGATAAAATTTTCAGTTTTTAAAATTATCAAATTCTAAAATTATAACATGATCATAACTTCTCAAATTATCAACCTTCAAATGATCAGTTTCTAAAATTAGGAAATTATCAATTCCTCCAATTATAAAATTATCACAATAAAAAAATGATAAAATTGTCACCTTTTAAAATTATTAATTTCTAAAATTATAAAATTATTAACCTCTCAAATCATTCTCATTCATAATATAGCGAAATGGGAAATATGGATAAATATATAAAGGATATCATAACTTACCGTATGCAAAGAACTTTCTCTTATTCCTGGGGAACTAAGAGAATTTCGTTCCGTAGTTAATTTTCCTACGGAGGGAGACTCGAATGCCGGTAAAATGTTTACCTTTGAGGTCGACGGCGAATTTCCCACCCGCGCCAAATCAATTTTTGTTGGTCCGTCATTCTCTACTTTCGTCGGTAAATGCAATGTTGGTAGAGCATTTGCAGCTAATCGTCTTGCTCCATTTTGCGTATAATAAAAAAACTTACTGTCAAAATGCTTCATACAAATGAAAAACCTTTGCGAGGTTATTTCTTTTAGAGTAAGATTTTTCAAATCATCATTTCCAGTCATTTCAATCCATGACGTTCCATGTTTTGGAAATTGATGACCTACGGTCTGTTTACCACGTACTTGCCTCGTGGCACACCCTGTCACTACACATTTCTGTCGATCCATCGGTGAATAAATTCAATACAAAAATATTTTCATGGTTTACAATATTTTAACACTTTTGACGCATAACCTCAAATCACACCACGTCAAATTCCAAGAATATCACCGCCAGCTGTTTCACGCAATCCGCTTTCCTATTGGCTCTTTTCATTTCGATACTAATGCCACCTACCGCCATCAACACAACTAATCTGCACTCTCCTTGCCCCTCCTAAAGTCTCTCCCATGCCATTACTAACTTGGGAGTCGGGTAGGCCTGGTCACGCGTGCGACCCATATCGCTCGCACGTCGTGATTAGTTATGCTCTAAAAATAATAAATTATGTAATATTAATATTTTTATATTTTAATTTGAGACATTTAATCAAATAAATTTTGAATTGGACATCGAATTTGCACTTTTCCCAATCAGTTACTAGAGATTTTTCTATCATTAGAAAGAGTATATTGTTTTAGGTGTAAAAATTCATAAAATTTTGTATGATTAAAAATTGATCTAAAAATCAAAGCGAATTAATTAAGAGGTTTAGAAACAGTTGAACGTATAGTAAATTATTTTGCTTTACCATAAAAAAGATAGATAAACACGATAAAACACGATAGTAAAATTCTTCGACAGATGCCAAAAGATGCTGAAAACACTTTTCCTGACTTTTACAAAATCCAATGATGGTGTTGAAAAATGAATTCAATTTATTAAGAAAATTTTTTAATATAAGTTAATTTTCACGCATCTTCATGATGACGAAATGCGACTCATAAAGCTCGCAGCATGTGCCCATGTTCCGTGCTAGCGAAATGCGACTCATAACGCTCGCAGCTAAGTGACCATCATATATTGCTGGCGAGATGCACGCATTGCATGAGAATCACGAAATGCGGGTGACGTGCGTCGCACGCATTGTTATCTGGGTTACTTTACCATTACTTTAACATTACTTTACCATTACGCTGCAGCGTAATGCTTGCGTTCGGCCGGTCCGCCAGGGATCGTTTGATTCTCATAGCATTCTTGAGAGCACAGGCGTAATCCTCCTCCTTTTTAATTCCATGATGAAAAGAATATTCTCGTTTGTCTGGTAGTTGTTTGAATGTAGGACACGTCAGTTCTTCCAGGTTAATAATTTGCCTACTCATTATTTTTTGTAGTAGTTTCGCTTTTTCACGCCCATGTGTGTAAATTGTTGCTGCAGATTTACCCAGATAACAATGCGTGCGACGCACGTCACCCGCATTTCGTGATTCTCATGCAATGCGTGCGAGAATGCGTACATCTCGCCACAAATATATGATGGTCACTTAGCTGCGAGCGTTATGAGTCGCATTTCGCTAGCACGGAACATGAGCACATGCTGCGAGCTTTATGAGTCGCATTTCGTCATCATGAAGATGCGTGAAAATTAACTTATATTTAAAAAATTTCCTAATCAATTGAATTTATTTCTCAACTTGTTTTTAAATTACATACATTTGTATAAATTAAAAAATTTCAATAATTCTAATCGCAAATAAATTTCAAGTTAAATTTATTTTTTCTTTGCACTTTTAATTTGTAATATTTATGAAGAATGATCGAATAATATTAAAAATGATATGCAGTTAAAAATTTAATTTATGTTCACATAAATTTTAATTTCCGACATCAAAATCACATAGAATTAGTATATGTGCGAATTTGAATATTTGTAAAACGCGCGGATCAGTGGCGCGTTGTGTAATATATATTATCTCCGTCTCCGTTCGTCAGGTTCGTTTTCCTTCTACACGACAGTCTACTGTTCACACACGCTATCAACTTCATAACGCCTGACCATCGTTGGTTTTTGTAAAAGTCAGTAAAAGAGTTTACAGCATCTTTTGGCATCAGCCGAAGAATGTTACTATCGTGTTTTATATCCGGTATTCCGAAAATTAATAGACTTGTGGTAAGTACAATCGAAAAAATATATAACCAGTAAGATAAACCTAACCTATCTTTTTTATGGTAAAGCAAAATAATTTACTGACTTTTCCCAGATTTTACGACCGATAAAATGGGCTCTTTGGTTTATTGGACGTATAAAAATATTAATATTACATAATTTATTATTTTTAGAGCATAACTAATCACAAAGTGCGAGCGATATGCGTCGCACGCGTGACCCGCACGACATGCGAGCGATATGCGTCTCAATTGATGACACATATGTCTGCGTTGGTGAGTGCATCTCGTGCGTCTTGATCGGCACGACGTGCGTGCATAATGCGTCGCATATTGCTTGCATTTTGTTATCTGGGAATATGGCATTATAATTAATAAAAGAAACAAAGTAAATATGTAAACTGTTGCAATTATAATAATACGTTAAAATTCACGTTAAATGGTCATGCCCTAATTGCAACAAGTTGCTTTTTCAGCGTTAAAAAATAAAAAAACAAAGTGGCTGTCATAGAAGTCGGGCCCCTGCATGTTGGCAGTCTGCTAACGGCGGCTTCCAGCGGGTTGCCAATATGCAGGGGCCCGACTTCAATGACAGCCACATTATTTTTTCATTTTTTAACGCTGAAAAAGAAACTTGTTGCAATTACGGCATGACCATTTAACGTAAATTTTAACGTCTTATTATAATTGCAACAGTTTACATATTTATTTTTTTTTCTTTTATTAGTTGTAATGCCATATTACTTTACCGTAACTTTAACATTACTTTACCATTACGCTGCAGCGTAATGCTTGCGTTCGGCCGGTCCGCCAGGGATGGCTCGGCAAACAACGACAAGAGCAGGTACGGATATTAAACAACAACAAACACAAAAGAACCACCAAACCATCTCAAAAAAACCAGTGCTGTTTAATAATACATCGAGGACGAGGACTCCCTACTGAAAATAAACGGCCGTTTTAACGACCGTTTTAATGGCCGTTTTGATGGCCATTAAAACGGCCGTCAAATTGAAACCGTTTTAACGGCCATTAAAACGGCCGTTTTCCTTAAGGTAGCGGATTTTTTTTATTTACTCTATTTATAACAGTTATTACCTGTCAAAGCGGCTAAAAAATATTTTCACGTTCAAAAATTGGAGTCTCCTAAATACCCAAAAAGTCAATCATCAAAAGACAACCCTTACATTTAAAAATCATCCCTTATAACACTAATTCAACATTTCAAAAAATGAAGCACACTAAATTTGTAAAAATTATTTAGAGTCCTCAAAAATATCAACTAAGATTTTTGAGCTACAACCCTTAACGTTAAAAAGCAACCCCTTTCTACCACGTTAATATGACTTTGCCGCAAAATATACGTTATCAAAAATTTTCACGTAGTATAGATTTTTTGATTTTTGAACTCCTCAGCAATTTCAACTTTGGTTTTTGGGCACCAACCCCTAACGTTATAAATCAACCCCTAACGTTATAAATCAACCCCTAAATATATAAATCAACCCCTAACGTTATAAATCAACCCTTCTGTACAACATCAATACGACTTTGCGAAAAAATAATATTTTTCAGAATTTGTCACCAGGAATAAAATCTTTGACATTTGGGCTCCTCAAAGATACCAACATCGATTTTTTAACTGCAACCCCTAACGTGAAAAAGAACCCCCTTTGTACCACACACATATGGCTTTAGCAAAAAATATACTTTTTTAAATTTCTTAACGTGCATACCGTCTAGGCTGTTCAAAAATACCAACTCTGTTTATTGGACTCTAAACCCCTTGACGTTATAAAAAGACCCCACTGTACCACGTCAATATGACTTTGCCAAAAAATAATCTTTCTCGGAATTTTTCGAAATACCAACTCCTATTTTTGGACTCCAAACCTTGACGTGACAGAACAACCCTACTGTGCCACGTTAATACTACTTTGCTAAAAAATAATCTTTTTCTGAATTTTTCAATATTAACTGAGTCTTTGATTCTTAGGCTTCTCAAAAATACCAACTCCTATTATTGGGCTCCAACCCTTGACACCCTTGACGTGACAAAACAACTCCACTGTGCCACGTTAATACTATTTTTCTAAGAAATAACCTTTTTCGGAATTTTTCAATATTAACTGAGTCTTTGATTTTTGGGCTCCTCAAAAATATGAAACTTCGAGTGTTGGGCTCCAACCCTTAACGCTGAAAATCAAGAGAATTGGGGTTCTTCAAAATTCAAAGCAATTTTCTCGAAATTATTCCTCGGAGACTTTTTAACAAATTCTAATATTCTTCCGCAAGCTAAGTTTAAACCCAGAAACGTAAATCTCATTTTTTCGAAAACAAAAATGTTCCCTTGCTCAAACTTGTAGGATATTTTTGTTTTTCGAAGACCTGACAATATGGGAGGGGAGGCATGTATTCTACTCAAAAAAAGAACCTCAGCAGGCATGATTTTGTTGCAGAAAAGTTGTTTTTTAACGTTAAGTGTTGGAGCCCAAAAATGAGTTAGTGTTCTTGAGAATCACAAAAAAATACCCTGTTCACATTAAAATATATTCAGAGGTACAGAGGGGTTGGTTTTTAACTTCAAGGGCTGGGGCCCAAAAGTTTGAGTTGGTATTTTCAAGGAGCCCAAAAATCAGACTCTGTTGACAATGAAAAATTCTAAAGAGGATTATTTTTTAGCAAAGTCGAATTGACATGGTATGCAGGGGCTGATTTTTAACGTTAATGGTTGGTGCTCAAAAAACAGAGTTTTTTTTTTGAGGACCCCAAATGATTAACACAAATTTAGCGTGCTTCATTTTTTGAAATGTTGAATTTGTGTTCCAAGTGATGATTTTGAAATTTAAGGGTTGTTTCTTAGTGATTGACTTTTTAGGAATTAAGAAGCCCAAAAATTCTAGGTTAATGTAAGCTAGCACCTCTACAAGAAAATTGATTTTCTGTAAAAAGCAAAGACCAAACATTTTAATTGGTGCACAAAAGCCCAGAAAAGCCCGAAATTCTGTGCAATGAAGATTGTTGAAATTCGATTATGGAGGTGTCCCCTGGTCGAGCCCAGGCCGGGGCGTATTGAACTTTTCATGAAACACGTAGCTCTACTCGGGCCGAGCCAACTATGCAGATATCCTCAGATTTAATCACGAGAAATTTAAATCTATTTTCCAAATGAATCTGATACTTTCTATTTTAGAATTACTTCACATTAAAAATTACGAAAAATGACCATTTCGTCATTGAAAAATCAATTCGCTTTAGAAGCACAGTAAGGAATTGGTTTATTATAGAAGAAAATGGTAAGAGACGAACTAGTATGTATAAACCAAATGTGTGGATTAATTTTCCTCCAGGCTATAAGAAAATACTGTGCAAATTGTGTGTCCATACATGATGTTTTGGTTTTAAAAAAAATATGAAACTTTTTTAGATTCATTAGAAATAAATGTACTTTGTGGAAAAATATTACTGCATTAAGAAGTGATTGTATTTACTGGACTATTAGGTGACTTGCAACCTACATATATTGCTGATTAGTCCGTACAATCATTTGAAAAGAAAGCGATGAATAAATTATTTAAAAGTTACTCTCAAAATAAACACTAGCCGTTTACTTCTTTTCTAAAATTAAAGATATAATATATATATAAATAAACATGATATTGATGGATAAATTAAATACTATGAAAGAACACTTTGATAAGCACGAAATGAAAGTGAACTCAAAGTTTTATAATCCACTACAATACAGCGGTTTATTTGTACAATTCCAGGTTTTTTAATACAAAAAGGTAACATAATTCATTGTTCCGAATGAACAATAAGCAGCTCGCGAAGTTTCAAAAAAAGTAATTAAACGTAACCGCCAACGGGCCGATGAATAAACAAATGCGTGTTCTCATGTAGAATAACGAACCAATAATAGTCCTTTTTCGCGACATTCTTACTCGTGCAAACGCGCTTTCTAAGTTTTTTGTTTTTACGCTCGAAATTTTTCAATTCACATCCAAGATGTTTCCTTAACAATAAGATTAGATAAGAAATGTATTCTATAAAATGATTTTTAAAATAAAAATCGATTAAAATATTCAAAAAAGCGAACTGCTGAATTATTTGAAAGTTTCTCTTAACAAATCAATACTACGTCTTCGTACGATATCGCCTTGGAGCTCACTCTCAGCCATTTATTTCTTTTCTAAAATTAAAGATATAATAAATATGATATTAATGGATAAAGTCACTACTGTAATAAAATTGAATTAATTAATTTTCTACATATAGTTATATGTACACAAAATGTGGGTTCTCTGATAAAGACTTACTTTGCACAGTGTTAGGATACATACGCCTTCGGATATTACCAATATGTTGTCCGAGGTAAGTTCCTACTTTACGTAGCTCTTCTTGACAAGTAGATGCTGATTCTTTTCTGTCTTCAAACCTATCATTAAGGCATTCTGATAGAAAGGAAAAAAGAAGAAAAAATTAATTTGAAGTACAGAGTGTAAAGATATGACATATATCTGTACCGAAACTTACGTATTAAAACTGCCTTCATGTTAGGATCAAGTTTTTTCCTGGGAGATCTCTCGGGTATATTTACCATATTTTGAGAGTCCTCTACGTAGGAATTGGCAAGGGTATATTCTCCCCACAATGCTTGGGCTAAGTACTTTATAAATTTCGAATAAGATCTTTCCAGATTTATCAGCTCCCACGCATTATAAGGTATAAAGTATCCTCCGGATAAGTGGACGCATTTTATCTATGACAGTAGAAAAATTTGTTCAATTACATACTTTGAGTCGGATGGAGTTTTACCCGATCGAAAATACGAAAGTTTCGAGGACCTGAATCTATTTAAGGCGGTATTTCTATTTGACCGGACCAAAAAATCGATTTTTTTATTTTTTGATAGTATATAGTATGTGGAATTTGTACGCAAAGGGATTTGTTTGGTTCGGACTTTTTAACGAAGCTGTAGCACGCTCAACTGCGCGTATAATAGAGTTTTTTTCGTCATTGTTTCGTTCATTTTTCGTCATTGTTCGTCTCAAATAGGTTTTCCTTCCCCAATACGATGTTCCGAAAGCATTTATAGATTTGTATCCAAGGTCTAGTCAAAACTTCCAGTGTTAGGTCTGAATTTCCAGTGTTACGCTACATGTTGAGCAAGTCGTTTTTCTCAAAACATGATTTTTTGAAATGGCTGTCATGATTCCGTCAAAACCACTGGTCCGATTAAGCTCAAATTTGAAGGATATATTTAGCAGATGTTTGGCTATA